>CAIGRP010019295.1:0-20589 GCA_903798385.1 Fraxinus cuspidata
TCTGAACTTTGTGATTTCCTTAATGGATTTGAGCTTAATCAACGGGTGAGTAGGCTAATTTAGCTGAACATTCGGGCTCCAAAAGGGACGAAAAATTGTCTGTGTTCTTTCTTATGATTCTGCAATTTTTTATTTCCGTGTTTATTGATACAAACTCTTGATTCTGGACCAACACCTCTTATCTCGTCAAAGAAAGTTTTCTGAGATGCCATCCATTCTTCTTTCCTTCCAAATTTTAAGAATCAGGATAATGTCGAGAATTTTAATTTTTTTTCCCATCAAAATAAATGCTCTTTTTACTTGTGCTTCTTTTGATCAAATTCATGATCCTTATAATCGGTCAACAGCATTTAGCTTTAGATAAACGTGTTTCTATATGAACTTGTGTCTTTTCACTTGCAGTTGAGCAGCCTCATCTACAGCTTTGTTTATTAAGTTCATTAGCGGGAGGAAGGTGACCTTGACGCTTGACATGTCTTGTTTGAAGCGGTTAGTCCTATTTCTCAACTTTTTGGCCTTTTTTCCTCCTTCCACTGGGAAGGGCCGGTTTTATACACCAGCTGATTGAATTTCTCCTCTTCAGCCACCTGTCCCCAGAAAATATAAATAAAACTAAAATTAAATGCTCTTTATAGATATTTGAAAGCGTGTAAAGTAGGGCGTAAAAGGCCGTACTTTGACTTTGTAGACGGAGGGGGTCAAGTTGTCACATATTTACCAAGTGGATTGTTGCCTTCATCTCTTAGATTGACATTAATCACAATGATCTTGTGTGCTAAAGCATGCACCGGTCACATACTTATTTGGCATTCACTATAATCATATAGAGTTCATCTTTAAGAACTGTTTATAAACAATTAAGTCACTTTTCATTAGCATATTTTGAAGAATCCACAAGTATCATCCACTTATTCACCATTCGTTTCTATTTGTTTTATAGTTTAACCCTTTAATAAACACTCCTCAAATATGCTTTCGGAGGAGGCTATTAACTTATGCTTGATGGGAATAATATAGGTTAAATTGAATGTGTTTTTGCATTTCTCCAGTTTTATGTTTATTTGTAAGTTTGTAATACTGACTCGGATGGTATTATTGCATAGGAATTTATCCTTCAGAGACCCTTCCATTGCATTTGGCAGCTCCAGCTCATGGGCCACAATATTCATCGTCTAAACCAGCGTTAGCTGAAATTAGAGATGTAGTCAAGAAGGTAAGCAACGGGCATATGAGGATTTTCCGGCTATGCAAGTGTGTTTCCGAGGTTCTTCGAGCTTCAAATGCGTAAGTTGTTCGACAGAACCCCATTAGAGAAATAGCCATTGTGGTTTGATGAAAACCATGTTTATGATTGCCACTGCACCTAGCTTTTTAAGGAGATGAAAAATGAAAATAACTTTGCTATACTAACAACGTTATCTAATACTTTTTGTGCTGGAGAACTCTCGTGCAATAGTTTTGAAAAATAATTAAAATTTTTCATTCTGCCCATAAAGTTAAAATAATTAATGTTTATATTTCTATAGATAAAGGGTGATTGAAAACTTTTGAACCTCAAAATCTTTTCATCAGTTATTAAAAAGTCCATGCTCTATTTTGTTAAAAAATTATTTACACGAGGTTTATTTTATGTTGGACCCCACTCAATTTTATTTTGGGTAAAATTTTCCATTTGCAAATAACTTGTTGGACCCACTCCTAACCTTAAACCAACCCACAAAAATGAAGATGGTGAGTGATTTAGTGCATCTTTAAGAGATTCTAATTTTTAAAATCATCTTTAATAATTTAGAGAATATTTTTTTTTAAAATATACTTTTTATATTTAATACTTAATTTTGCTATTCTCAAAAAATATTTATTTATTTTTATTTATTTTTAATTTTACTAAATTTTCTTCTAAATTATTATATTATTTTCTTTATTGAGAATTGAAATACTTTGAATGTATTTATTTGCAGAGAGTGGGTTTGACTCTCTAATTTTCTATTTTATAATGTTAATTAAAAGAGTTTTTTAGAACATAATTTTAAGAGAACTTTTTAAAATAAAGAATCTTAATCCATTTTTGACCTACATAAAATTTGGGAATTTTATTGAAAACGATGTATTTATATAACGGTGACATAAAAGAGAGGGAAAAAAAGATGAACAAAAAAAGAAATTAAGTTAATTTTTTGCTTTCTCTCTTCTATTTATGTAAATTATTACTATCCTGAATTTAAAGACATCCTAAAAAGTAAGATATGCAAAGAAATTGTGATGATGACCTTTTCATGGGATATTTTGTATGACAAGTGAGATCTTATTGACTTCAACCATTAGCTTTTCAAAATATCTGTTGCTTTTTAAATTTAGTTTGGGATTTTTGCACAAATTGTCTCCAACCTATGGCTTTCATGTGAAATCACTCTCCATTCTTTTGTTTTAGGCAATGACCCTCGTAATCCATTGTTTTTGTGTGCCATTAGTCCTTAAAAGACAATGTGTCTAGTGTCCTTTAAAAGTCGTGTCCTATTTATTGTGCTATACAAGATATATAGTTGAATTGAAAGACATTTATACCATCAAAATAAAAAAGTAAAAGACGAAACCAACCAAGTTCAACCAACGCATTGACGTGCTGGAAATAAATAATATTTAGCCTCTGTTTGGTAGAAATTAAAAGCAAATTCTTAGTAAGTTTTGATAAGGGTGTGTTTGAGAGATATTATTGAGGAAATAATATATTTTAAATAGTAATACGATGAGTTATATATGATTAAAAAGTAAGGAAAAATTATTGATTTGATGAAAAATATTATTTTATTGAAGAATGTGTGGTTGAAAATGAATTTTGAAACAATGTATGTCAAGCAGAGGGTTAAAAGTTGATGAAATGAGTGGTTGAAAAGTTGTGAAACTCATGAAATGTATTGTTAAAAATAATTGTTGACTTTAATTTAGATTAAAATTTGAACTTTAAGCCCTACCAAATAAGGGCTTTGTTGTCTCGCCATTTATTCGACCCACCTGGATGACATAATGCAAATGGGCATCCACCAGAACTGCTTTCCCATTTGCGATGGTGTTGGTCAAAATCATTCCGACACCAACTACTGCTTTGAAAATCAAAACCTATAGAATTCTAGGATTTACCCTCCATCACCAAACATATATTCTACCTTTCACATTTCAAGTATAGAAGTGCTAATTATGCAAAGCTACTTGCTTGCTTGTATTTTCTTCCTAAACAAATAGGAGTAGTTTAGTAGGCAATAAGTTATCCGGATAAAATGAAACGTAGAAATAAGTTTCATCGTAGTTAGGTTGATGCACAAAAGAAAGTCACCGATCAAACATTTTAGCATTGACAGTAGTTGTTCATGATGACATGTTGCACAAATGGTAGGAGCTAAGTTCACAATTTCGTGGATTAGAAAATGCAACGGATTGGGGACTCTATTCCCATCCTCATACCTGCACGTGGGGTTCTCCCCATCACACTCCCACTTAGGCGGAGATGAAGCGGGGACGACATCAATCCCTTATTAGCCTAAGTTTTTATTTATTTATCTATAACGATATGATGCATTATCTGAAATTTATTTGACTATGATCCTTGTCTTCAGCTAGTCTCCGATCAGGCTGATTTATTAACCTTGTCTTGGCCCCATCCCATCAAGTAGAGGATTTTTTTGTTATGTTGCCATCACTATCATGGATCACAATCCCATTTGTGCGAAATTTCCATTTGGTTTTGTAAACAAGGTAAAACGGAAGTGCAATGTGGAATCAAGATTACAAACTTATCTCCTTTTCGCGGATTGCATCTCACGTGTCTTATTTATGCCTTATCTTAAAAAACCACTAATTTTATTAATTATTATTAAATTATTTATGGCACTTCACTTTTCTCGTGCCTTACTCGCCAAATTTACCGCCACGTGTCCTTTTTATTACATTTAAATTACGTAGGACTCTATGCTGGGACTTTATGCTTGATCAGAACAGAAAGTAAAAAGAAGATAAAAGTAGAAAGAAATTTGACTTTTTAAAAAAAAAACATTTTATAAAATTCTGATTTTAGAAATTATTTTTATATTTACATAGACTTATAATTCATTTTTTAATATATTTGAGCGCGTATAGATGTCACTAATAATCACTAATATTGATGTTAAGATACAAGATGTTACGATGTAGAATAATATTAGATTTTCACATGTCCATAAAGTGAATCGTGTCATGAAATTGACTTGCAAAATACATACACATGAATTTGAATATTTATTTGTAGTCATCGTTGCCACGCAAGCCATCCTCCCATGCCATTACCACAGTGTGCATCCTTTTCTACCGGATGCCATCACTTCACACTATGAGATTATTAAATGTTTGGCTTGTTATTTTTGCGTTGTTATATTGCAAAAGTGAGTTATTTTAAATTGTACCGATGTCTTTCATGTAAAAATATTAAATTGGAGCTTGATATTTGCTACTCGTCTTCCTAAAGCATCTCCGATGTGGTGTGTATAGGCTATAAATTTTAATGCCATTTTCTTTGAAAGCTCGTCTATCCGAACACCGTACAGACTGCAATAAACAGAAGGAATTGAAGATGCTCTTAGTGGCTATATTTGATTTTTTAGCTAGAATTTTTCTTTAGACCATCTAATTTAGAAATGTGAAATTCGGATTATTTTTCATAGAAAATTTTTCATTTCTATCCAAATTCATACTTCTGGAGTGTTTGATTAATATTTTTTTCAATGAAAAATATTTTTCAACTTTTGGTCATGTGACGATATTTTACTAAAAAACAAGGAAAATATTTTCTTTAAGAAGAAATAAATTTTTAATTTTTTAGATAATTCACTATCTCTCTCTCATTTACCCATTAATGAAAATGAATAAGTATAATATTTTTTATGTTAAAAACTAAATCAACAAAAGTATTTAATTAATAATTTTCATGCACCTTATGTGCATGTTTGTTTGGTACAGATCATTGAATAGGATCAAATAATATTGTATATGATTTTGTCTTTTTTTCTTTGTTTTGATTTGGACATTGAACAAAAATCCAAATATTCGAAAAAGACCCAAAATTTTCTTCTTTTTTATTCTTTAGCCAAATTGAAAAATAAAGAGCAAGAGGAAAATATCTTAAGAGAGGAAAAGAAGATATTTTAGTCGGGGCACAAAGAGCGATAGGGAAAAAGTGCGGGCCTAACTTTTCCTTTTCATGATAGCGACAGGGTCCCACCTCCCTACACATTTCTCCTTTTCTCTCTCTTACACTTTCATCACTTTTTCGAACTAATTTATTATTTCTTTTGTCAGAACGAAAGTGTATACATCCTCCTCCTCCAACTTCTTTAGAGATAGAGAGAGAGAGAAATTCTTGAAAAGGTTTGATATTTTTTTCTGTCTGTACGGTTTTTCACTTGTGAATGAAAGCTGCTGAAAAAACGGCTTCTATACTTTGCTTACTGTTAAGTATTTTATTTTATTTCCCGTCTTCGAAAATGGTCCTTTTTTAGTTAACGATCTGGATTCTTGGAGAATTCAATTTTTATTGTAGATTTAGAGAAATTGGTTTTTTGTTTTTGGTGATGATTACTTGTAATTCTCCTTTTATTGTTTTTGGTAAACATCGGGATTTATGAATTGTGTAGCTGGAATTGTTATAAATTGTGTTTTGAGCTGATGTTTAGATTTTCTTCTTAAGGGTGTACAGCATTTTTTTCCCAATTTTTTGAAATTTATAATAGTAATAATAATAGTAAGGACTTTACAGATTTTTTTTTTTTTTTAATGATTTGATTTCTGCCCAGTTGAAAAGTTATCTTTTTGTATGTTTAGTGATGATTAGGAATAAAAGTTTAAGATTATTCACTTTTGTCTGGATTCTTGATCCCCAGTCTGAATAGTTTGGCATCTCTAATTATATAATTATACGTTGTGTTGTGAGTTGAAAAGTTATCTTTTTGTATGTTTAGTGATGATTAGGAATAAAAGTTTAAGATTATTCACTTTTGTCTGGATTCTTGATCCCCAGTCTGAATAGTTTGGCATCTCTAATTATATAATTATACGTTGTGTTGTGCCGTTGTGTTGTGCTGCGAGTATATCGCAAAAGAATTTGTTCTTATAATTAAAAAAATGCGTTGCATATCCGATAGAATTTGTTCTGTGAGGCTCTGGGATTTAAATGTTAAATTCTAGCTTGTAAAAGCCATTTTGTTCTGTTTAGGCAAGGTGAATATCGTTTTGTTTTCGCCACGGCCTTCTTTTCCCTATCTTTCATATAGATTCAAGTTGCAGTGATGCACAATTTTTTTCCCTCGAGAAATTGTAATATGCAGAGTCTCTAGTTTTCGAATATTGATTTCCTTTTTCTTTTAATGCAGACTTCAGCTCACAACAGCCACTGGTTCTCTCTGTGCAAAAGTGCTCTAAATTATCTGTTCAAAACCTGCATTTTGTTGGTTTGAATCAGTACAAGTTGCTAATTGGAAGAAAGATTCAAAAGTAGTTAAAATATGGGTTATCTATGTGATTTTTGTGGGGAACAGAGATCGTTTGTATATTGTCGCTCGGATGCAGCATGCTTGTGTTTGTCCTGTGACCGGAATGTCCATTCAGCGAATGCCCTCTCAAGACGTCATCAACGGACACTTATGTGTGAGAGATGCGACTCTCAACCGGCTTTTGTCCGATGTTTTGAGGAGAGGACGTCTCTTTGTCAGAATTGTGATTGGGTGGGGCATCCGAGCTCAAATGGAAGTCCTGCGCACAAGAGACAAGTGGTTAATTGTTACTCTGGCTGCCCTTCAGCTGCCGAACTTTCTTCAGTCTGGTCATTTCTTTTAGATTTCTCTCAGGTCGAAAATTCCAACTCTGAGCAGGGAATGGGTTCAATGAGCATCAGTGATAACGGACCAAGGGACGGTGAAGGTCCCGAAGGAAAGAATGACACTCAAAATGCACCTGTTGCAGTCGAAGTGAGTGACTATAGTAATATGGCTGTCGATAAATCAAATGTTAGGATGAAATCAGAAACACCTTTGCTTGATCCCAAGGTGAAGAATACAGAACAGCTAGTCAAGTCAACTTCAGCTAATCCTAAGGTAGATAATGTTTCATAACATTTATTTTGGAGAGAGAGAATCTCAATAGAATATATAAGGAACTTATCTTCTTTTTTGGTCCTTTGTTTTCCATCTATTTTTATGTCATCTGATATATATTCCTTAGATTTTGCAAAATTGGAGACCTAGTGTTATTTCTTCTCATTTGTCCTAGGTTTTAGCTGCTAAATTTGAACACATTCTGTGTTTGTACCTTTTCCTGATTTGAAACTATCAGTATAAACTTATACTTTACATTGCTTCTTCCCCTGGTTTCTAGTGCCTGACAGACCACTTAGGTGCTCCAAGAACAATGAAAAACCTTGTTAAGACCAAACTGAGAATAAAGAGAGAGAGAGAGAGAGAGAGAGAGAGCCAAATTATGATTTCTTAACTGACAATGGTAGTAGGTTTATTTCCTTATGAATGATCTTCACATATTTCTTCTTTTAAGGTTTTGTTGCATGAAATTTGCTGAGATTATAATTTTTCTGAACATCCAATTTTTTAGAGTTGATATTCTCAAGTATTCAGGCTACATGTTGATCCTTGCAAACTATGCAACTTCTTCCCAAAAGGAAAAATATAACGATCTTTTCAATAGCATCCATTCACGATTTATCTTCTTCTACTTTAAAGGACTATAAAGTCTTGCCCTTCTAATTTGCAGGTTTTTCTCTCTGGAACCGAAGGAATCGGTTTATTTGGAGATGATCAATTCTATGATGATCTTATTATGGATGAAATTGACTTAAATATTGAGAACTATGAAGAAATCTGTGGCGTTACTCTTAATAATCAAGAACAGCTATTTGATGATGATGAGATTGACGGAATATTTGGGATGAGGGACAAGTCTGGTGCTAATTCCAACTGTCAACATGCCTGTGCTGCTGAGGTAATTCTTTGTACTACACCTGCTTTTAACTACCAAATTTCATATTTTATAGTTATATAAAATATTTTCTAATAACTAAGATTCTGGGGTTTTTGTTAATTGTTATAGATATTTGAGTTTGTTTATCCTTAAGGGAAGAGGAGTTGAACAGTGTAGTGTATAGGATTAGAGTCAGTTAGGAGCCTATGCCGCTGGCTCTGCTTCGATCATGTCCATGTGAAAAGTTCAATTATTTTTCAGCTTGGTACACTGGACTAAGTGTCTTTGAATTTGTTCTGGTGTTCCACTGCCATGCAGACTCTGTTCTTGGGTGAAAAATGAGAAGGGGAACAGGAACGCCACGGTTGGAACATGGTAGAATAGGGATATGCATCGTCAGAAAGCTTCACTCAAATGAAATTAAATTGTATATCAATCTGAAAATGTGTTCTGCAGCAGTCACTTGTACCGATGTGAATGCGTCCTATTTTTAATTGCAGAGATTTGATTTTGGAACTTTCGGTACGTGTCGTGGTGGATCGAACAAAGTGGCTATAAAAGATACATGTAGACTGACCCAAGTATTCTGGGAGGAAGGCTTAGTTTATTGTTTTTATTACTAAGGAATAAATCTTATTGAAAGTGCAATGTGGTCCATATCATTAATATTGAATCAAGCGTACTACTTGGACAAGTAGACCTCTTCCATAGATTTAGGGGAAAACCTTCTCATGCTTCATCTTTTGGCCATTGTGGATGCATTTCCTTGGGGATGATAGGCTTTTATTTGGACCTGTTAATGAATAGCACATAAATTTAGACATATCAGGAACAGGTTTTTCTTATGAATCAAACTCCTCTATGCACAAATATGCTCTGTGGTTCTTGTGGACATATGATGATAATTTGAATTTGTGTCTTGATTTTTGTATTTTCTTAAGGTTCAAATATTTGATATCCATTTCATGCCATTCATTTTGATGATTACATCAGTAATAGTAGTTTTTTCCTAATCATCTAATTGAAAAGTTTAAGCTGTTAAAGAAGGTTCACGTACATTCATTTAAATCTTGTCTTCAAAATGCCTCCTAACGTGGAGGCTATATCAGTTTTTCCTATGAAAGGCTAACGCTTGATTAATTTTTTCTATTTTCAAAAAAATATATTGTTATTCATGAACATTTATGGGTTGGATTGAAATCTCTAACGCCTTTGTTCTTCTCTTAATAGGGGTCATCTGCTGTGGGGGCAAATGTGGCACAACCAACATGCAGCAATGCAGCGTCTGCGGATTCAAATATAAGCTGTAGGACTGATCCAAACTTATGTTTTGCGAGGCAATTTTCTGGCCTCAATGGAGAGAGTACTGCTGGAGATTATCACGATTGCGGACCTTCTTCGATGCTTCTCATGGGTGAGCCACCATGGTGTTCTCCGGGTCCTGAAAGTTCCACGCCTTCTTCTATCAGGAATGATGCAGTAATGCGTTACAAAGAGAAGAAAAAGACGCGAAAGTAAGATTTTATTTGAGTTCTATTAATTTTCGAGTTGAACTTACTGGAGATAAATCTGACTAGTATTGAATCATAACCTTTATCTGATACCACTATAAAATCCATGGACCTGACCTATCACTATAAACCCAGTTTACAGTGTGAGACTCATCTTCGACTTGTTCCTTGCACAATGCAATTGCACTTGAGCGAAGTGGGACACACTAACATTCCCCTTCATTGCCTAGTGCCAGGGCTGGAGTCAGAGGGCATTCTCTCTCTACACAGGTCTAGAGAATGAAACCCAACCAATCCATGGCATACACCCGCTTTGATACCATGTAGGAAAATATTGATGGATGAAAATATGTGTTGGACGTCTTTATTTCTCTTAACGAGAGATAATGCACTAATAGAACATTGGACTCATCTATATAGAATGCTAAACTAACAAGGATATAAAGCCAACAAGACATTAAACTGACAATGATACAATGATTACAAGACAGGATCTAGGATAAAATCAAAACTAACCACGTATATGTCTTCCAAGATTGCCATGCATGTGGAACATTGAATTTCTGTCCAACTAACTTATTAGATAGTTAAAATCTTATTTCTTAAAGGTAAAAACTGTTGTTTTGTTCAAGTATAAGCTCTTGTACAGCTGGTGTCGAGTTACTCCGCTTATTGGTTGACTTTTTCACAGGAATTGAAGTTTTTATAAATTGTTCTAAACAGTCTCTTAAATTTGACCATTTAACAGATTTGAGAAGAAAGTAAGGTACGCATCTAGAAAGGTAAGAGCAGATGTAAGAAGACGCGTGAAGGGACGGTTCGTCAAGGCTGGTGAAGCATATGATTATGATCCACTGAGCAAAACCCTAAGTTACTGAGTCAATCTTAATGGTTATTCAAAACTGAGAAGGATCGAGCAATTGCAATCAAGGATTGCAAAAGGATGAGATGAATTATTTCCCTTGCAATGACAAATCCATGCAGGGATCTTGTTTTTCACCAACATGATCACTTGGCGTGTTGGTTATCTGGAAGAATGATTTCCCTACTACATTTAACTACTGAGTATCGATCGTCATTCTCTTGACAAGAATAGCCCGACCCCCTAATGCGCAAGTCTTCACTGTCAGCCGTCTACTATATAGAGCAAAAATGCAAGCCGTTTGAAGCTGCAGTTGTGCTCGGTTCGCCATGTTGCATTATTTCTGTTAGTTTTTGCTTCATTAGCATTTCTTACTGTGTAATCTTAGCTTTGGTGAGATAGCAAACTTTTTTAAAAGGTCATGTAGTCTATGTAAATTTTTAATGAAAAGAAAGATTTGCAATTCGTTATATTCATTTCAGCATACCCGCCATTTTCATTGATGACTCTTCTGAAGCAATAATGTACTGAAAAATATAAATAATTTTAATAAGAACTAATAATCACGGCCTTTTAGACTATTTATGTTAAAGGAAAATTCTAATTATACAATCATCAGAGAGGTTGTAATTTTACCTCCTCTTACATTGCCCACTAGCATTAGTGTGGGCCCCACACTACTAATGGCCACACCAATGTAAGAGGTATGTAAGAGGAGGTAAAATTGTACACATAGCATTGTTGTTATGTTAATTAGAAGGGTAAAAATGTTTGTATATAATATAAAGTACTGAATTGTTTACCCTTGGTCCCCTCTCACATGCACGTGGACCACGTACGAATAAAAAAATCTCAAGATGTGGTCAACACCACCTCTATTGTGAGTAGTCGGTAAGGAGTTAAGTAAAAAATTCGATACATATAGCCCCTGTTTGGTATACATTAGAATTCTCTTTCTCATTCTTCTATTTATTTTCAACCACATATTTTTCAATAAAATAATATTTTTCATCACATCAATAACTTCCTTCTTTTTTAACCACACATTCTCCATCAATCTACTATTTCAGAATATATTTTTCCAAAATAACGTGGCTCAAACATGGTATGATCCTAACTGGAAACCAATGATACCTTAAAAACTTATGAACGATTGTCCAGAGAAAAAAAAGGTTAAAACATCAATTTACTATTTGCGTGCTTCTGCTGAAAAAAGCATTTTGCAAAGGGACCCTGCTACTCCGTTGAAACGGGGGTACCACTTGATGTCCTATTCAAGCAGAATTATCCTATGCGAAGATATGAAAGAACCATGCTGGTTGTACAGGGCACGTCCCTAGTCATATTTACCCAAAAGGAAAAAGAAAATGTTATACAAGTCACTCTGTAACTTGTAATTTGTCGTACCAAACTCGATTACACCTTTGATTATAAGTTTCCACTTGCCTTCCCCGTAATTATCGCTAAGAAATATTGTATGCAAGTTGCAACTAGCAAGGAACATGGAGTGAATAGAAAAGTGATAATTTTGGTGACGTCAGGAGTTTTTGACAGCGTCAATAACAAGAGCAAACTCTCATCTACCATTGTCAACACCTGTCTAAATCTTCATCTTTCTTATTTTCTACCAAAACATCTGTAAGTTTCTTGCTCTCTTTTTCTTCTGGGTTTTAATTTATGAGCATTTCTTGATGGGTTTCATGTGGAAATTAGTATATGATTTTGCAGGGATCAAATATTTCAGTTTTTTCTAGGTTCTGGGTTTTTTTTTTGCATATTAATTGTCAAATAGTAGGGGAAATTTCTAATAATATAAAGAAAGGGAAAAAGAAAAGGTGGATTTTGGCTAATGAATGCATTGTTCTATATTGGATATCTAGCAAATAAATTTATCTTCTTTGCCTAATGTTCGGTTTCACTTTTATTTGTCTATCAATACTGATCTGGGGTGGGAACTGTGTTTTAGGAGCTTTGTTTTGCGATACTTTGCTCGAGGTAAGCTTGTGAATTATTGTATTTTGTTTCCATGTTTTCTGTAAAACATGTACACAATCTGCTTCTTTCAATTATTACATGTTAAGTTCTAAGCCTAGAGTGAAAGCACACTTTTAACTCTTCTTGTTTTCCCTTTTTCATTTGTTAATATTGATAATATGAAAAACTTTGAGAGTACTATGAAGGGAAACTATGCGGAGAACAGAAGAGACATGTTGGCCGGTGCACGTCTTGAAAATTCTTTTCCAATAGCATCTGTGGGATTTTCAATAGATAAATCTTGTTTTATTCTAGAAATACCGTTCTTGAAATTCTGTTTGTCTTTTTTCTGTGAAAAAATGGGGTTGGATTACAAAAGGTTTGAATTTATAGTCTGAAAAAACAAGAAAAAATTGCAAGTTTTGGTTTTTCCTCATTTAATTATTCTCACATCAAAGGTATAAAATATCATGAGCTTCCATCAAACTAATTATAAAACTTCTGCAGTTGTAAATTATATTTTTGCTTCGTATAGTTCTTGTCGTTAGAGCTAAGTTGATACTTTCTGATTTTCCATTAGGTTACGAGCCAAAATGGGTCTGTCATCATATTCAACTCCAGCTGACGTGGGAGTCTTCTGTGTAATTCTGGTAAACACGGCCATATCCATTTCCATTTTCAAGGAGACTTTTTGTTCAATCCTTCATGTCATGGGCATCCACATAGCATCACGGGAAGAAATCTCCTTGGAATCCTCGGAGTCAATTGAATGTTGTAGAACCGCCTCTGAGTTGTATGTGGAGGAGTTCCAAAGCCAAACACCAACTATACGTTACGATTCAATGTTTATTCACGACTGCCCCAAGGAAGAGTGCTCAGTATGCCTGTCCGAATTCAAGCAATATGCAGAGGTTAACCGTCTGTCATGTGGCCATGTTTTCCACAAGTCATGCCTTGAGAAGTGGTTGAAGTACTGGAATGTCACCTGTCCTCTTTGCAGGAATCACATGATGCCTCAAGAAGTCGAGGATGATGCTTGTCCTATGTGATTAAATTACCAAGATACTTCTGGAGGAAGTTCCATTCATTGTACATCCTAGCAGTGTACAAAAATGTACAAGACTGTGTGCCCCTTCTCATGTTTTTTGACGCGCATGTTTAGTGTCGTGTTTTGCGTCCTCTTGTAGTGACGGGTCCCTTTGACCAATATTGTACATGAAAGGCTTCTGATAATATGATCCTGAGATTTCTACCTCTGTTGCTAGGTGGATGAATTTGATTGATTTTGGAATGTCAACTGCTAAATAGTCAGGATTGAGTTATTTTACCGTGCAGTTTTGATTGGATTAAGGTTTTTCTAAAATACGAGAGGCGCAGCTGAACAATTGATTATACGATGTTTCCAGACCAGATGAAGGTGGCAAATATCGTAGCTTTGGGGAAGTTTAATTTCAAGCAGCATCTCATAGGTTTGATGATTTTATGTATAATCATGTCATGATTAGTAGAACCTCTAAGGAAGATAGAAAATTAGGCAGTTGTTTGCCTCGCAATCCTTGTTTTACAGGTGAAAATGGATGCATATATACCGCAACATTGTGGAAGTAGATGGATGTTCTTGCTCATTTTAGTCAATTGGTGGCTCAGTAACCTTAACTTAGAGAGACTGAAGTGCTTGAAGCAAACTATTTGATCATTTCCAGCAGATTTTACATTGTTAGAAAAATTCCTTTCTGAGAACTGGATGAAATGAGAGATCTAATATTCTGCACCTCGTCTCCCGATTATCGGTGTGGAAAAGGGGCTTCCTGAGAAGCAATTCTTTTTATAGTCTTATTCACGATAAATTTTAGGTCCTTTTCCCCCCACCGAGATAGGTTCATTGCTAGATTTTCTGGAAGATAAAGCAACAACAACGAATCGTGCTACTTTTGATCTATTCTTCGATCTTCCGGCTTGTTTTACTCAGTTGCGTTGCTCTCGTGAACGAGGACCTCTTTCTCCAACTACTTTAGTCGTCGTTCTCTTAATTTACCCTTAACATTTGCATTGAAATGTTTACTCACTTTTTAATCTAAATTATTGAAATACCCATGTTATCATTTTGAGTCTTTATATCTTGTCGTTTGTACATCTTTTGATCTTATAAGTCCGGGCATGCCGAGTACTTGTATATTAGTTTTGATCAATACAAATTTACATTTACATTTAGATATAAATAAAAATCTAATATTGATGAATCTTGACGCATTTAAGAGTAATCAGAAACTTGCACATGGACTCTAATCAATCAGAAACTTCAAAAACCATGATCTGTCATATGCAGATATAAATTTTTGGTTCTGAAAACGAAAATACTGCACATGCTATTAAACAAACAAGTCTTGATGCATTAATGATAGATCATGAGCCTTGTTTTTGACCAGAAATGAGATGATTGTCAAATCCATCACAGATTTGAGTTGATTTACCGGCAAACTCTGAAAGCTTAGAACCAACAGACATGCTATTGCGAGTAAGGCTGTGGTTCCGGTGGTACCGGCACCGGAACGAGCCGGCATGTGTCGTTGGGGAGCACAAGCAATTATACCTCACACTTGATGTCTTCCTCAGGGTAACTGGTGAAGATGGTGATGAGCGCGCTTCATTTTTCACAACATCTAGGCATAATTCAGGCACAACTATCTTTGGTTTATCGCGCTTTTCTTCGCCTTTTCTTGAATGTTCTGCCATTCTTGTGCTGGATTAAGATGAAAGCTGGTTAACATCTTTTCTTACTAATGAAACATGCATGATGAATAAACTTGTGTGCAAAAACAGGCCTTTCACACATGCTTGATGTACATTTTATTCCACAACCCACAAAGCATTGATTTGAGAGAGAGAGGTGTAATGTTGGTACAATCTTCGTGACCAAACATACCCATTCCATGTTGGCCGTCCATGTTGTAAGGCCGTGTCATGGGCTAACCCAAGGGAATTCTTGACCTTGGGTTAGGCATTGGTGGCTCAAAACCCACGCGGGCCATATATGACTAACGTTCAAACGAAATTGTATAGTTGAGGTCGAAGGGGATTAAGGTGCTTTTTTCCCCTAAAAGTTCAATAAAAAATTATTGATCCATTGGGTGATGAGATAACTTGAGTTTATGGGCACGTCAAGTCAAGTCATGACATGACCTATTTTACCCTCATACTCTTACTAAATCTTAGTTTACGAATGGAACAGAGAGATTGACATGATCGCATTGATAACCAGATGATTATATGAGCATTCTTTTTTTTTTTTAAATGTTGTTGGCCACTTAAAATATTATTTGTAAAAATCGTATTAAAGATATCATTTACAAATAACAAACTTTGAATTATTGCGAATCAAAACTTCTGATAATTTAATCTTTGGCAAACAAAGAGACTCTACAAACAACCAAAAAACAAACAAATAAATAATCGATATGTCATATCACAGATGTATATAGTCTCTTCTTTATAAGCAAAGCAAATTATTGAAACAAGAAGCTCAAGAATTACCAGGAAGGAATATTTGATGCCAAAGCCGTTCTCTTGTTGTGATCTCTGTGGGATTTCTCCTCTTAATGAAATGAAAAATGTGATGGTTTCCAGGTTTAATTTTGAGGTTGCGGTAATATCTCAATTTTACTCCACATATAATTTTATTTACTTTTATTAGAAGAGACGTAATGTGTTTTGTTTTACCTTAATACTGTAAATTCTAGTTGGCTCAACGAGTCGTACGGCTTCAAGGTTAAGATTGAGTCAAGAATAAATAACCATCAGAGCTCAAATCTCATCTCAATTTTTTTCAATTTTGTTCTCTTTCTTTATCTACTATGTATTAGTTTGGATAGTGAAAATAATGACATTTTTGTTGGCTAAATTCAAGAACGACAATATTGTTACTTTTCTTATATATTCAAATTAATTAAATAGTAGTCTCCAATTTTAGTGGTTTCTTCTTATTCTAAGTGAGAGTCATAAATTTGTTGGGTAATTAAACGAGAGATTGCACGGAGAGTTAGCCCGTCGCTCCACAAGCAAAACATATATAACGTGAACATGACAATGTGCACATCGATAAATCTAAAGGTTTCGGAGAGTTTTAAGTCATTTCATACCGAAGAATGTGAACAGGATCGAAGTCCCAACTCATCATTGAGAAAATTGCAGAAGCCATATGAAATCCAACAACCGTATCATATGCCATGGCCGCTAGATGACAGCCTCCGTCTCACCTTGACGCACTCTATACTAGCATTTATCCGGCACCAGTGACCCAAACTTCATCATAATCGAAGTATCTTTTACCTCAGCTAGCTTCATTGGTCTGACCCTAAAATCCTCCCCAAGATTGAGAGTCAATCCATCTTTTTGTTGCCATTTGCTATAGTTAGACCAGAACTGAGGCCTGATCCAGCACAGATGAAACCAAAATCCGCATATACGAAGCACAAATCAAACAAATGAACCAATTTGTATCCTCTTTCAACTGCATGCATAACTGCGAAACTTATTCAACAGGAATTACAATTGAATTAATACAAATTCTTGCAGCAAGAAGCACACATGAGCAGTAAGATTTAATGATAAAGCTCGACAGATGTTAAGACATGAATGAGTAAGCTTAAATAGTGTTTTTAAACAGATGAAAGAAAGAGATCAAATAACCACATCATCTAGCAATGTCTTCCCTCCTGCTACTGAAACTTCAGAAAAATACAGGGAACAAAATTCCAGGTTAAAATATGCGAAGCCCAGTAAGGTCAATGAACATCAACAACCACATAAGGATGCAGCAAAAATGGTCAAGAGTTTTGGACTCAAAGAAAGTAAAACAAGCAGGCATGTTTGCCTTTAAACTCCAAGAAGCAGAACCAGATACCTTCACAATCAAAATGTCATCTTCTCCTATTGAAACTAAAAAGAAATATACAAGTAACTTATACAAGTTTTCAATAAAGTTCAAAAAAATATACAATTCCCACAAAGCTTGTGGAAACCACCTTATGGGGATGGGGAAGTACTAACAGCCTTCAATTTCAAATTCTGTATCAGTTGGATGCAAGGGAAAGCCTATCTAGACTAAAAAAACTGGGCCTGTGTTAAAAAATCCTGGTTAGTTTACTTCATTGATTTACTTTCTACACCCATTGGAACCAAATGATTCTTCACGTTGATTATATCTTTGAAGGAAGAAGACGCCCTAAGCTGCATATGGCTTATTGCTTAAGCTATTCTCCATAGTTTTCTGAACCATGTCTCGTAACAATTTCTTGGCAGTTTCAGCAGCTTTATCTGTTCCATCAACATGTGCAGCAAAGTCGTAAACTATTCTCTCCAATACAGAGGAAGTCAACCTATTTTCTGGAGGAGATTCCCTAAGCAAGTCCAAAAGAATTCGAGCTCTGTCTTGAGCTTCAGGAGTACCCTCCGCAGTTAAACGCAAAAGGCCTGGAATGGCACCTTCCCTAAGAATAAGTTCCCTGTATTTATCTCGAGAGCTTTGGCACAAGGACAGCAAAGCTCCGACTGCATGTGCTGTGCTAACTAGAGATCCATCTTCAACAGTCTCTACTAAAGTCAAAATTCCACCATCTACATTTGTGATTGCAATTCTTCCTTCCTCTGAATTAGAGAGAATCTCGAGTAATGCGGTAGTTTTCTCAGCAAATTTGGAATACTTCTTGCACTCTTTGAGGAGGTCGATTAAAGGAGGAGCTGCTTCAGGATCAAGAACCAGCTTAGGATCCTCTTCACAGGTGGAAAGATTGTAGAGAGCTGTGACGGCGTCAACCCTTCCTTGCACACTTCCAGAGCACAGGACATGCACCAGAAGAGGTGCAACTCCAGAAGCTGCTATTGCTGGCTTGTTTGGTGCAGCAGATGACAATGTCAGAATTGCGGCAGCTGCCAACTCTCTCAAATTGCCAAGTTGAAATTTGAGGAGTTCCACTAGAGGGGGAATGGCACCAGATGTAACAATCCTGATCTTGTTTCTGATAAATATGTGAATTACAGAAGCCGACAAGTGAAATTAACTGCATTTGCATCAGGAAAATACTTTGCAAACAAAGAAAAGAACAGCACAAGCAGAAAATTGAACAAGTAACATCCAAAAATGCAAGAGAATTAATTACCCTTCGACTAAAAAAACTTTTGTTAATATTGAGGGTGAAAAAAATAGAATTGTGCTCCATAATGTCATACAATCGATGCAAGAAGATCCTGTCAGACATATTAGTTGGGGAAAAAACAGATGAATTCAGCTAAGCCATTTAATGTAACCTCAGATTGACGACTCCACAAGAGGAGGAACATCACCAGGTGTAACTATCCTGATCTTGTTTCTGATATATTTGAATGAAAGAAGCAAATAAGTGAAATTAACTGCATTTGGATCAAGCAAATAATTCGCAGATAAAAAGAGGACTACACAAATGGAAGTCAACTGTATTTTTATAAAATAAAAAATTAGTAATTGAGGTTACAAAAGTTCAGAGCCAGAAAGAAAAGGAAATAGTTTAATCTGTAAAGTTTTCTACTCAGGGCAATTTTGTAATGAACAGAAGAAGATAGAGTGTTGAATAAAAAAAGAGCAGCAAAAGATCAAGGAACCAAAACACTAATGGGCCATAATGGAAGTGTTAGAAAAGGGGATGACTAGTTTCCACCTATTAAACCAGCTAAACCANAAAAGGAAATAGTTTAATCTGTAAAGTTTTCTACTCAGGGCAATTTTGTAATGAACAGAAGAAGATAGAGTGTTGAATAAAAAAAGAGCAGCAAAAGATCAAGGAACCAAAACACTAATGGACCATAATCGAAGTGTTAGAAAAGGGGATGACTAGTTTCCACCTATTAAACCAGCTAAACCAATTCGTTCAAAGTTCAATTTGTTTGATCAAATAGGTCAGGTTATTACTAAAATCTAACCAGTGGAAATTGCATTCCTGGGGTGGGAGACTATATTCTTAATGTGGAAGATTACATTCTTGAATGGGATATTACATTTTAAAAACACACATACTGTAGCGTACATTTGAAAAGTACTTGCAATCATTATTAATCTTTTAAGTTAGAAATTCTTTGCAATTTAATTTTTGTTAGGAAGTTATAAATAGGACTCATTATAATCAGATACCAATTTGTGATATCCAGTATATTTAAAATTTCTCTCATTCTTCTCTCATCTCTTGACCATTCTACGTCAATTTGTATTAAAGTTTCTTCTTCCCACCAGTCGATCCCATCTAAAAAAAAATCAGACTTTTCCATGATATCCGTGTGAAAAGCACAAACTACGGCGTGAACTCAAAGCATGACAGTTGACATGCACGCTCTGGCAATCACTTCATAGTCCGGGTCTATCTTCTTGGGCGTTTGCCGATTCTCCATGATATTCCTTTTAACACTTTCTTAGATGGAGGAATCTTCCAGCTGAATTAGGACCAAAGGTTGCCTCTTTTCAATTACCTCTCCTAGTCGACTATCAGTTTGCTCAGAATTTCAATATGAAGATCCTGCTCATGTATTAATAGTAGTAGAAAGTGGAATCCAGCATTGTATTGTTCCAGCATTTTGAAGTGAGTATTAACATACAGGGTTCCGGTTTCATTTCTTCTTCTTCTTTTTTTTTTATCCATCCTATTATCTTCAAAAATCAAAATCATGAAAAAGAAAATATTTGCATCCTTCCATTTTCTCTCCAATTACTGTTTCCCCTTTGTTTTGTGTTTTACATTCCCCTACCTCTTGCTGTATTTCTTAGAGTTACTACATAAATCTTCGTTTAAGTTGTTATTCCTACCATTTTTTTTTTTTGCATTAGTGAAAGACATGTTGAAATCGGCTGTAGTAATTCACATTCTCAACATTATCCTCATTTCATCATCCTTGATTCTACATTATCATCAATTATTTACATCATAAAACTAATTGAACTCGAGAATCCTGTCTAACAATTTGACAAAAAGTTGAAACCCTCCCAACCAAAGTTAAAAACCTACAAATTGATTTCAAAACCGTTAAAAGACTTGGAAATTTTTGATGGAGAAAAAGATGTCTTAGCCGAACAATATCGCATTAAGGACTCCCAAACGATAGAGGTGCATCAAGGACTCTACACATCGTTTATTGATAAGGTTACTGATAGAGGCGCCGTTGAGGTTGAGAGTGAAGTTCATGGTGCCCCAGCATCTGCACCATGTGAATATTCAATATGATTCCACAAGA
>CAIGRP010019316.1:0-55609 GCA_903798385.1 Fraxinus cuspidata
TGGTAATTGTTTGCTCCATCCTTTTCCCATTGCACGCCCACACAACTGGGTCATCTTCAGGTTTCCGATTTGACACAGTAAGATCAGTAGCAGGAGAGAGGATGGCGTCACTCTCTTGTTTGGCTGCTCTGTCCACTGTCCCGTCACAAAGCTGCAGAGTGTTGTTTTCTCCATTTCGTGCTTCGAATTTTCCTCAACTGTTTCACACTCGGTTAGCTATTCATTTTCCCTATTGTACGTGTTTGATTTCATGTTTTAACTTGATAATTTCTTCAAGGTAAATGATAGAAGAGAAAGGGGCGTGCCAAAGAAATGTTTGTTTATACGCTTGCTTTCGTTCTTTGATTTGGAAGTTGGAAATAAGGAAGATAAGGGATTTAACATAGGAAAATTTAGCTTTCTTCTGATGTATAAAGGATAATATCCATTTCTGAAACCTCTATGATTTTCCCAGTTTTGAAATAAGTTTACACATTTATCTGTCCCACTTATATATTATGGATATTGGTTTGGGGGAAATTTATGCTCTTGATTACAAGGGAGGGGAGTTAGACTATCTATGTAGTTGGTTGGGGTTCGTCGTATGTTGACATGCTAGTTGCATTGTAATGCCAGAGGTGCCTTCACTTCCCTTCAAAAGTTAAACCCTTGTGGAAGAGCTTACATAATGGAATTTTATACTTGTGGAATCACATTTTGCTTTGTAACAACTTATCTCCTATCCTGGTAGATAGCAACTGGAGATGGTAGAGAAATGCATTTGCGTAAGTAGAATTAGAAAATAAAAGAAATCAGAGTCTAACAGTTAATATGCTCCTCCTTGAACTGTTTGTGCCCCTTTTCAGGAAAAAGGGATTCGTGTAGCCCATCCCGAGTTAATCAGAAATAAGTCTTTAACTTGTATGAAATCCTTTGATCTACATAAAATTTTATTGTATCTACAACTTTTAAAAGCATAACTGAGAGAACAGGTGTAATTGTGCCATGTCGTCATCTAGCATTTGATTGTTGACAATGATTTTGTTGTGACTTCATGTCTTTTTCCATCTTGTAGCTCGTGCATGGCTGGTGTTAAATGCAGTTATGCAGAAGCTGGCATAAAGAAAGATGTCAATGTCGGGACAATTGATGTGGTGGCTGATGTTAAGACTGAGCGAGTATGACCCGGAGATATATTTCGATTTTGTGTTCTTTTATATTTAAGATGCAACTCTGGTAGCTTTGGAAAGTAGATGTCACTTACACACATCCTTTGCCAGATTGTAGTATTAGGAGGCAGCGGTTTTGTCGGTTCTGCAATATGCAAGGCTGCCGTATCAAAGGGTATTGAGGTCATTACTCTTAGCAGGTGCAAGCATCTCTTGAAGAACCTGACCATTTGATTTCAATTTCTTATATCAGTAGTCTTAATTTTGTTATCAGGCTAAATTATTTTTTTAAAGGAGTTCTGGTAATTGATTCATTGTCGCATACTTCTAATTCCTGCCTTCTCTCTCATTGTATGAAGTTGTTGATTCTAAGTTCTAATGAATGTTTATAGGTCAGGGCGTCCTTCATACACAGGTTCATGGGTAGATCAGGTCATGTGGGTGACAGGCAGGTTCATTTCTCTATTTCTACCTTAAACAGGTTTACACTGATATATCTTTAAATAAACTATTTTGGCATGTTGGTACGAATAGGATTGGACGGTAGACAATATTCCAGCTTTTTTTTTCTCTTTCTTAATGTTGTCAAGTACGTTGAAACCATCTAGCCAACAGACCATTCAAGTTATTTATGGACCATAGGAAGCAGAATGTTTTTTTTTTCTCTCTCTTTTTCTGTTTACGGTAACTCTCAGTCTCTCACTACTTAAAATACACTAAAAATTTGTCAATAAGCATCCGTTTCTTTGCATCTAACTCATTGTTCAAAGCCAATGATTATTCATACATGTATGACTGATTGTAGCTGAATAAATCATTATATCTGATGCCAAATACTCTTGATTATCTAGCAACTTTATGATTTATTAAAACTCGAGATTCTATCAAAAATAGTTTTAGTTAACTTTGTAAGTGTTCTAAGAGAAACATAACTGGGTATATAATGAAAGATTGAAATGTGGAATCAGTCTATGTATTTGAAGTGACACTGAGGACGTTTGTTTATACCAGTGGATTAGTACATAGCCTGTCTTCTTTACCAATAATGTTCCACCTTTTTAATTAGATTGTCATTCTTTCTTTAGAAGATCACACATGACTCAATTGAAATTCTCCATGTATGCATCATAGTGCTGGTGGATTTAGGATAGACAGGTTCTTTTTTAGCCAAGGAATGGGCTTTACATCACTAGAAGCAAGGTGTCCAGAATTCCTAAACCCAAAAATGTAAATTAGATGTTATATAATAAAATCACCAAAACTAAAAAATTGTAGTGACCAATTCCATCTTTTTCATATTTCCACCAGATTCCTGGGAAGAGTCAAGTTCTGCCATCAGAAAGATTTGAATCAACTTCCTCAGTGATCAGATTATTCTTCCCTGTTGATATTACCTGGAATAATTCTTTTTAAATCTTTGTCTCGAACAGATGAAAAAGGGTTTCTGGTCAGCTAGATACATTTTGAGATGGCCTTGCGTGAGCTCATACTAAAACGTTCTGGCCTTCTTTGAGTATATATTATGAACGTTATGACCATTTTGGGAGGCTTTAAAATACACTCGTATGAGTTGGAATTAAGATCTGAGCTTGATGGAAATAATTTATGACTGACTGGACATTGGTCAAAAAGGTAATACAGCAAGGAGGCCACGAGTCAAATACTGTATGCTTCAAGCAAAAATTCAACTGGTTCTCCAGGCTTCCTATGTTTTAAATTGGGAGAAAAACAAGCATTATAAACAAAGAATAGAGAATAGGGAGGAAACAGAGAGAAGAAGCAGTCATAAATGTCTAATCCTCAAATCAAATATTAGTTAATATCAAAAGAGATGCTCACAGCCTGGATATAGGCCCTTTAGTCTTAAAGAAAAATGAATCTTAATCTTTCATCAAATGAATCATCAACCAAAACATGCGAAGATAGCCTAAAGAGAGAGAAATAACTAACCTGTTTCACTTCTGATCTCAGGTGAATTACAATTAAAAAACACTTTTCTATGCTAGATGTGTTAAATTCACTACTGGTACTATTACAGTTTGATTGTCTACATAATAGGAATTTTTAATTATGCTGTGCTATTGCAAAATCAGAATTAAAGTTGGTAACGGAGACTACCGTTGACACCTGAAAGAATTGAATTTGTAATTATGCCGAACTATTGCAAAATCAGAATTGAAGTTGGTAACGGAGACTATCATTGACACCTGAAAGAATCACTTATTAATTGACATGCTACACTTTTTAGCTTTGGATTTCTAGAGGATAGAATTTCGGGGCAAAGAAATAACCAACTTAAAAATTATGTTGAATTGGTTCAGTTTTCTGTATTTAACTCATTGTGGATGTTTACCTTGCACAGATATTGTTTGATTAATCCTTGGACCTTGCAGGAGATGTTTTCTATGCAAACTGGGAGGAAGTGCTTAACGGGGCTACTGCAGTTGTTTCAACACTTGGAGGTTTTGGCAGTGAGGAACAGATGCAAAGGATTAATGGCGAGGCTAATGTTGTGGCAGTAAATGCTGCTAAAGAATTTGGTGAGACATTGTCCGTTATAAACTTAGGAGTGCCTATTTGGAATGATTTCTATTTGTATTGCCTGTTTAAAGAATTTTACTTTGCATTATTTACAGTTTACTGGATAGAAATGTCTGATCACATCATTTTGCACGACTTGTATCATGTATTTCTTTTTCATTTCTTGCAGGCATTCCAAAATTTATATTGATATCAGTTCATGATTATAACCTACCATCTTTTCTACTTACATCGGGTTACTTCACCGGAAAGAGGAAAGCGGAATCTGAGGTTCTATCCAAATATCCAATGTCAGGTGCCTTATTATTTTTCTAGTGTTTACTTTCAATTCTACACAAATCCATTGAGAACATGCTGGAAGGTAAACTATTAGTGGGTACAGGAAGTGGTTTATTATAATTGCAGTTGATTTCGTGGGGTTCGTATATCGAGAGTAAGAGGGGAACTAGTATCTCAAAGAAAGGAAGAGAGATGAGACCACAATTTGTGTTATCAATTTTTAGAAGTGAGAGGAAGAGGATGGGCGTCCACTAGAGAAAACTTGAGGGAAATAATTCAGGATAACTAAATTATTTTCCTCGTGGATATTGAGTTCAACATTTACAACTCCAAGAAAGTCATAAAACATAACTATTCAATGATCAATGATTACAAAGTTTTATTGTTGATGAAAAGAGGACATGTGCTACTCATAACTCCATAAGAGTTAGAACAAGTAACGAAAACAACTAGTGAACATGAAATTACATTAGCACAAAAGAGAGATAATATACATTGCCGCAAGTTTTTTACACAATACACAGCTCAAAACATTGTTTCAAAATATAGTCCCTGAACTCAAAATATACCGACATGTCACACCTACATATCTCTAGCTTCACACTGATGTATCTCATTGATGTAACTTGATAGTCCTCAAAATATTACACATATGACATGGCCCTCATGAAATGATCCTCATACATTAAACACTAGTTTAATGACCTTATATTTCAAAAATGAGAACAATTGAACAACTGATACCCAAATCATCAGGCTGAAACCAATACTTTGGGGATGTAAAATGTTTTGGTGCCGACACCTAGATATTTTGTTGGTATAGGTATTGATACCCATGCCCTGGGTATCAATACTTGTGCATTGGTATCAATACTTGTGCTTAAAGAACTTAAGCGTTTATATTCAGACCTGGGTATTGATACACGGGTTTGACAAGCACAAGCAGGGGCTAATTTATGTGGTTTTATCATCTTAATGCATACTAAATTGCACCATATCTTTGTAACCCCTTAATTAACAGGTTCAAGACAAGAAACATGTCATTTAACAATCCAAATTATGAGGTATTCCAATTAAAATCTCAATTTCATACACAACCTCATCAAAATAACATCTAACCCTTTTATCAAGAATACCACTCTTCTCCACCAAAATTTACACTTTTCCTTTTAGAATATGCAAGGTCCCCATCTGGTGGGAATCCTCGTACATCCTCAGGAAGTACCTCTAGAAAAAGATGAACCACCAAAGCATTATGGTTGCCAATTTATGTTCAATCTCAATGGTGTTGACCAAATACACAGTGCATCCTATGTGCAGTAGCCTTCTAGCTTTCTCATTGGAAATCACGAGCCTTGGACGACTTCACAAATGTGAATGGCTCTTACAACTGACCAACCTATGTCACCATTTTCTTTCTTAAATCAATGTTAATTTTTTACTTGAGTAGATCCATCCAAAGTCACATCATAAACTCTCATCCACAGTTCAATTAAATTTGCATATAATTCCCATTCTTCAATCTGGATTGAAAAGGTCCTTATAGTCTAATCCCTCTAATGCACCTCCCCAAATTGGACTATCACACCATAACTGTTTTATGATTTGTCTGATGGTAAGCCCATTCATTTCAGATGTGCAACTGATATGGATAAATGTGTAGCTTTGTATCAATATTGCTATGCTACGTGTGTTTAAAATAATAAAAAATATTACCTATAACCATTAGAGGATTGGGGTAAGATTTCCCAATTTTTGTCTCTGTTTGTGTCATTAAGTACAAAAATTGAAATGAAAAACTAGCTGAGGTTCTCTCTCTCGCTCTCTCTCTCTCAGTCAGTATAGAAACACACGCATAACATAAAATGTGCTGACTCTACATGAAACCACAACCCAAGTAGGAATGTCCACTATTCATCATCCATGTACACTGCATTCCAGGTTCCTCAGAAGCTGTGGTCCCACATGCAAAACAAACCTATTGTTCTAGAACTAAATGAGGTAAAGGCTTTACAAGTAAAGACTACGCATGCTCATGCATAATATTGTGAAAATTCTGGAGCTTTCATACCCATCATCAAATGCATCACAAAACTCATGATCAAATCATTTCTCACAAAATCTCGCTAGTATAGCATACTATAGTTCTACGTATAGAATTCATACTAGAGATAAATCTAAGTATAGCATTCTGTATTTAAATGTTCAAATTGTTGTCATATAATGTGCTGGATTAAAAAATGTGGAAATGCAAATAAGTAGAATGCAAATAGAGAATTTCTGGGTCAAATGAGCGGAGAGACTGGGAAATGCCACTCTACAAAGAACATAATCTCGCATGATTAAATAATTGTGGTTAATCACTTGTTAAGCTGCAAAATCTGTTTGCAATGCACTCAAAAGATAGAGTGAAAGAATCCTTTAGTTCGTGTATCTTTCTGATATTCATGGCTTTCATGTTTCAACTTCAACAGGTGTCGTTTTCAGACCAGGGTTTATATATGGGAAGAGGAAAGTTGATGGATTTGAGATCCCTCTGGATTTGATAGGGGAACCGCTTGAGAAGTTTCTGCTTGCTACAGAGAATTTTACCAAACCTTTGAACTCTCTGCCTGCATCCGATTTACTTTTAGCCCCACCAGTTAGCGTTGAGGATGTTGCCTTTGCTGTGGTAAATGCTGTTATAGACGACGACTACTTCGGCATTTTCACAATTGAGCAAATCAGGGAAGCGGCAGCAGCACTTAAGGCGTGAAGTACATTTTACTTGCTAGTTTGAGATCCCTCTCGTGTTCTATGTAGTCGTCTCTTGACACAACTTCTTGACAGAGCAGAAAAATCGCAATTATAAACTTTCTTCTTTCTTTTGACAATCGAAGAGAAACTTCCATTAAGAAAAGTCATCACGCACAAAAGGGGAAATAAAGAAAGGAGTACAATCTAATTGGCATTAGGTTTTTCATGCTTGACAGACTTGATTTGTAGAAGTTTATTTCACATGATACAAGCCTTGAAGAAATCGTTTTGAGCTTTTTCTTTCTATTAAATGGCACCTCATAAAGGTATATTGAATAAACCATTAATTGGTTCAATTGATCCTAGTGAAATCAAGAAGAAATGCATTAAATCTGCACTCGAAACTCCTCTGGATTTAAACCTTGGTGCTTGTTGTGCCGTCTAATTATTATTTTTATGCTTAAACTCTTCACGCTTTTTAGAATGCTAATTAAAAATATCCATGAGTTCTCCATGTTAAAAAAGTGGATTCTTCATTTATTGCAAATAATCATAAAAGTACATTGAATAATGAGTATAACAACTCGTGTATGTCGAGATTAATAATTCGTGCAATCACACATGCTCTCCAGGAGAAAACGAAGAAAATAGTGGTTAATAGATGCCTAATAAATATCATGAGCTTCATGTTAAATTATACTCGAACATGAATCTTCCAGTATAGTATACCTGAACACAACCGTCGCTATTGCTACAAGTTATTCATTGCTTTTCATCACAAGCCATCAAAAATATGATCGTTTCTTGAAGAGAACAAGAAAATTTCAAAGAGATTAAAAGCTTTTATATATAATCACATCTCATTAAAAACTGCAATTCTAAGGTCATGTTTGGTGAAAATTTAAATTTAAATTTTATGTTAAAGCCAACAATTAATTTTAACATATCATGGGATTCACAACTTTTCAACCACACATTTCATCAACTTTTATCAAAATCTACCAAAAATCTGATTTTAATCCTCACCAAACGGGCTAAATTTGTTTCCTGAGTATTCCTTCAGTCAACCATAATTTGCCAAAAGATCTGCTCTTCATTGTACATGTACCGCATGAAAGAATTTCTTCGTTCTCAGAAATCGCACCAAAATGCTTCGCTACTTGACATTGAAGGCCACTTAGGGCTGTCTTTTCTTTCCCAAGGATTGCTCTGATAGGTACCTAGATCACGAACCAAATTCAGTATATATTCTATTAAATGAAATGATTGAAAAGTTTAACATTCAATTATCAGTTGAATCAAAGAGCATCAAGACCATGCATTCACTTGAGAAATATCTCTACTTTGAGCTTTGGCATTCATCAGAGATTTGCTTATTAGGTTACAAGATTTGGATTCATCTCCCAACTTTTACTGAAAAGTATAAAAAGTACGAAATAAGAGGACAAGATGTCCAGTAGTTACTCGAAACAAGTGCAGAAAACTACACTTCATTACACAAGTTCACTAACAGGTAAATGTAATACACTGAAACTCTTAATAAGTTGGAAGTCCCTACAATCCTACCCGACACATGCTCAAAGTCCATAGCCACTCCCTAAAAAGTTCTAGCATTCCTTCCTAGCCACAAAATCCAAAAGATGCCAAAACTGAAAACTTCAAATAAATTTAGCTTTTCATAGACAAAACAAAACCACCACAACACTGAGACGTCAAGACAACTTCCAATAACAACTAAATGTTTGTCTCGAGGCCAACTCACAATGCAATAAAGTATGGATTAATCAATTCAGCATCAATATAACATAAAACACATTAAAAAGAAAGCAAAAGGAAGAATGGTGGCTTCTTTTGGATCATGTCAACGGCCTTTAACTTACTACGAACCACTAATGGAGCAAGAGGATGGTCAATTTCCAAGTAAAATTAAAAGGAAGAGGACGAATTTGACAGGAATGAGAGAAAATTATTTATTAAAAAAGAAGATAGGAAATGTTTAGAACCCAAACCATCTCACACTGTCTACCCGAATTTGGAGCCCTCTAAATCGTCAAGCAAAAGAACAAATTCCCCTGACTCGTCATTAAAATTCTGATGAAAACTAAATTACATCCATTAAAAGAAAAAATGAGGAAATATAATCTCTTGCAATTGAAGTATGCTGAAATAGCAGAGAGAAACGAGTAGCAAAATATGATCTCCCCGCCAACCTCATATCTTGCACAAGGAATAAATTAATATGAGAATTATGTTCCCAAGACAGTTACTTGAAACTGTACTCGCTTCTTTTGTGTTCCCCTCGATCACTATGCAACCCATATTTCCACATCAGTAGTTCACGCCAAAGGATACTTGTTCCAACAGGAATCACAATAACCACTTGCCTATTTCTCTTTCAAATTCCAGATATCCAAAGACCAGACCTCCTTAACAAGTTGATCTGAAACTCAAGTCCATGGCATTAGGTGCTCCGTTGTTCCATTGTCGTCTTTTTCCTTCACATAAAAACCTCTTAATAATTATTCTAAAAAGGCAATCACTTCCCTTGAAATATTAAAAAGATTGGAATGCTCCAGTCTCCAGATCAACAACTGCACCAGCTCAGTTTTTAACCTTGCAACAAAAAATGCCCTTTTTCACCCATCCAACCTCTTCATGACTTTCAGAAACATTGGTATCCAAAAATCTACTCTAGTCAAATCAATCCCAAGAAAATTTTAATCACTTCAACAGACATCGCTCGATTTCACAATTCAAATCAGCTGCTAAAGAAACACCTTGTGCTCTACCACATTCACTCCAACCAAAAGAAGACACCTTGTTCTCTTCCACATTCACTCCAAACCTCTTTGTTTGGACATGATAAAATCCATATTGAAATGACTATAACCAGTTTTGACATATTTAAATTTAAGCAAGAAGAGCTAAAAATAAAAAATCAGAAGAAAAATTCCAAGATTCTGAGTAGTCCTAGGCCAGAAACACTAGATCAAGCTGACAAGTTTTTCAACAGTATTTTCAGGCCCTCTAATAACAAATCTAGAAAGAGAAGGACTTCGCCCTCAAATACCTTTTTTACTTATGATGCAGTGCTCATACATTTATAACTTTAAATAATTCTCTATCTCCTCTCCTTGTAATTTTGGAGGTAAGGTTGGTATGGCCCTGATGCAGAATGCAATGAACAAAGAACGAACTTGTAGAAGACAAGGAGATGAGGGGGAGAGAAGAAATAGAAGAAGAAGAGGAAGATAGAAAGGGGAGAAGAATTAGAGAGACAAAAGGGGAGATAAAATTTTTACAGGGAGAAATTTCACTTTATACAAGAATCCAGTTTAACCATTACAATGCTTAGACTAATTTAATTTAAGTAGGAAATAATTATTCTAGTTACTCTTGCTAAAGTAAGACTATAGACTAGGGAGGACTTCATATAATATATTTAATAGGATCTCGTCAGTCCCTCCTTTTTTAACCAATAGACGAGGTACGCGTCAATGCCAAACCCCAACTCAGGCACGATGATTTTTCTGGGAAAAAAAAAAAAAGAAAAATCCCATTTTAACTTATGGTGCAGTACCAAAGTTTCTGATACAAATTTCTTTCATAAAGAGCCTCTAGGTTTGCTTGTGGTTAGAGGTAGGTTTTTTGGTCAGAATATGCTAGAGTAGCAATACAACTACAGAGGATGGCATCTTTTTGTAGTCTGTCGTAGCAAGAATAGATGGAGGTGGATCTAGACAACGAAGGTGTGTTGGTAGTGGTGGCTTTCTTACATCATTCTATGCTTTTCAAGTTCTTAAAATTTGAGATTCATGCTTCTCAATTATTTAAATTTACAATTTCCAGCATTAACTGTAGATGTAGGAGCATCACCACATGCACACTAATTAAAAAATGTAGCCAAAGTAATCTCAAACACAAGATTGTTAGAGACACCTAGTTTGATTTGAATTAATTAATGAATAATAGGTGGAATCCTAGTAGAATAAGGATCTTACAAGTTATACTCCTACAGCTTAACTAAATGTTTGTCTAGTAAGGACATAAAGTATCTATTAAAGCCTAAAATGTGTGCTTATGTTCCTGTTTTTTCTAGCTATAAATTTCTTATCCTCTTGACTATCTTGTAATGATCCTAAGTTTTTTCTAAATAAATTTCTAGTTTCCCACCGGGACAGAAACAAGTAAAAGAATCGGTATCACTTACTTTCCAGTGTAAAAACCTGCAGAATACCAAGCGTTCAAAACCACAGCAAGATCTGTTCCATACTCAGTACTTTCTATTAAATGGCTAACTTCTGCCCGCAACTCTTCGTCCTTCCCTGCAGTCCATTCAAAAAAATAACATATAAACTAAGACTTCATATTGCAGCATTATAAACTAAGACTTCGTATTGCAGCGTTCCTAATAGACCTTACGCACCACATTTGTGCAGTAGAAGTGTTGGTTAATGAATGAAAACAACTCAACGATAATTACAAGATCGGGTAACCCTGTCGTATATTTAATCCCGCCCAGAAATGAATGCAAGCGAGATAATTGCCTTTTCAACATAGCTGCAACCCTTTTCGGAAGACGGTTGGTGATAGCCCTGTAGATTTGTTCCCATGGTTCTTTCCTTGTTTTTTGTGAAACTACCCATTAAGTTTCTAAACTAATAAATTATTCATTTTCCACCAGGAATGTTCAAATTTCAGTAAAAATAAAGATGAGCATATATCGCTAAGCTTGTAAAATATTCATTTTTCAACGTGAAGTTCAAAATCCAGTACTAGTGGCATCGCATGTCATGGTGCGTCAGCGTCTCTATTAAAAATATGGTATTTAATGAATAAACTTTGCAGGCTATATTAAAATAGTAGATCTGCCTCCATAACTTTGTTAGTGATGTATGCTGAACTTATTCTTTTATCAATTCACATGAACGCTGAATTCGTGCCCTAAAATCAATCACTTGAAGAACCTCAATTATATTGTTGTGCAGCAAGGCTAAACTTTGTTAGTGATGTATGCTGAACTTATTCTTTTATCAATTCATGTGAACGCTGAATTCTTGCCCTAAAAATCAATCACTTGAAGAACCCCAATTATATTGTCGTACAGCAAGGCTAAACTTGCAACCAGCCTCCCCTTGCAAATTGGGTGTTCTTATCCTTCTGTAAGCAATGCATGTTCTTCCAAGTCTTGTAAGGTGAATAGAAAGTGCTGATAAGGCTACACTAAAACATACCCTTCCCTCGCACATTAATTTCTCTTTTCTTTCTATAAGACCACATTTCTGAACTGCAGTAACGGGACTTGGAGATTTCTGGTCTACAGGGCTGTTACTTTGGTTCAGACATTCGAATCCTGAGTGCTTAGTCAATATAACTTATTATTTCATTTAATAAGCCAATGCAAAAATCCACGAAAGTTTATTTGCTGCATAGAATGCAAAATGAGAAAGTTCAATGTAGGTTAAAAGCACATGCCAAAATAACAAAGCTGATATCTTTTAAAGTCACCTTTATGTCCTACAAAAATAAGAAAATTTTCTTGCTACTTTAAAGTCATTCGCGCCACAGAAAAATTCATAAGCAAGAAAAGAGCTAGTTTGGGGTGACCTATTACAGAAAGAGCCCTTTTGTGTCGTGAGTAAATATCTATTTATAGTCTAATCTTCCCCCAATCCTCAAAAATGGCATGAGATCAACCCTCTTTCTTCCATTACCCTTCACTTGGAATTGATATCATCAGTTCTATAAAAATTAGTATTATCTGCTTAAATACACCATGATAAGGTTTTTTCAAGTTTTGCTAGTTTGGTAGATGGGGCTTAGGTGCATCTAAGATTACACTGATTTAGCAATGTCCATCCCACCCACCACATCCCCCTTGAAACTCTGTGACAACCTAAAATATCAAAAAGTAAGTGGGGGGAGGAGGTAGCTTTGGAAAAGAGAGACAGAAAGACATTATTAGAATCACGTCTAAAATGTGAACATAACAAATCAAGAGTTGTCTAGGGAGAGCCACATCAGAGCCTCCACAGTTATAAAGGAGCCTAGTAGCTGCTTCTTAATATATTTTTATTAAACGCAATTCTTAATGGTTTCAAGAGTATATATGGATTCAAGAATGAGGAACCTTTTTTTTTTTTCCTTTTCCCCCAGTTTTGCACTTAGAGTAAACATTCTCAAAACTTAACATACTACATTTGGTCATTGGCCACCTCTCAGAACAAACTAGGTACATAAAAAGAAATTTCAGTCACTACACTCCTATTCCAAGATTTTGAACGTCCCCTATGTCAAAGCCAAATAATGAGAGCTATTGGCTGACATAAAGAGAGCGGGAAAGTTGTCTTACCTCCATTTACGGATGCATCAGCCTTCTGGGAAGTTTCATTTGTAAGTGAAGAAAGTGCTCTTTCTGCAGCAACCATTGCCGTTTTAACAAAACCGTGATCTTCCCGAGATGCTGAATTCCCATTACAACCACCTCTAGAAGTATCACAATTTTTATCAACACAAGCACCATCTGAACAATGAATTGGTGACGAACAGCAGCAGGCCACCAAACTTTGACAGCCATATGGACAATAACAGTTACCTGTTTGGTAAGAAGATTGGGCAACAGAAGCTTGATTATATTCAGGATTGAATGTACTAGAAACAGGATGCTCATAGCTCCAATTGCTGAATTGATTAAGTTGATGGAGACTATTCTGCCTCTGACTCTCAAGCTCGTAATATTTGTTCAGTAACTGGTTGTAGTCTTCTGGACTTTGTGAGTACCATGTGGCCTCATCTTGAAGATTTTGCACATTGGATGAACCTAAAATTTTCTTTGGAGAACCTGACTCCACCGCAGAATTTTGTTTGGCAAGTGTAAGGTTACCGTTTTGCACAGTGGATGAAACTATATGTTTTTCAGGAAAATCTGACTCCACAGAAGGATGTTCATCAATCGGTGAAAGTTTGCTAGTCTCTCCAATTTCTGCAGTGGCATTTAATGCGGTGTTATTGCCATTATTTGCCTCCAAACGTCTTCACACATGTTAAAGAAATAAAAAGATTAGCATGTAGATAATGATTTTAAAGCTCATACATCATATCACTGTCAAATTAGCATCTAACAAATTTACGTGAAAAAGTACTTATCAAGTATTATACTGCTCAAGGTAGTGCCAGTTTTCGCTGGATTTCACATGTAGAGAAAAGTTACATAGGGTACTGAAAGAAATTATATTGACGGGCCATTGTGATGGAAATGAAGAAATACTTAGAAAATACTGAGGTGAGTGTTGCATGTACAGGGATAAAAAGTCGGAATAGTCTGGAAGAATTTTCAATAGATCCAAACAAGACGAACATCTCCTTACGGTCCTAAAAACACAGACTTCTGACAAATCCCTTCTAACCTTGAATTTATATCTCCAATGTCTTCAAATATTCTTCTATTTCTTACTCTTTAAACTACATCAGATATAAAGAGTGTCTCACTTTGCCTCTTTAGGCGTGGAAAGTAAGTAAATTACTTTCAAGCCTTGTGTGAAAAATATCAAGGTGATCATGGTGCACAAAACAGTACAAAAATACTTTTTTTTCTAGTTTAATCTTGGTTCATGCTCTATAAAAACTGCTACTTCCTGACTCCCTATTCGCGTTGCATCAGGGCTTCAAATTCAATTTTAAGCACCACATCTTCCCAAAAGAAAAACTCTTAGTGTTTGTTCCAGACATGGATAAAAAATATCATCCCACCTTAATCAATACATACTCAATGCCCATTCTAAGTCCTCAAAAACTCTATTTGAAGACAAGTCAAGATACCTGCATTGAGGGAGGGCTCTAGGAATAGTCCATCCCACAGCCTATTGTGAACAAACTAGAATTCTAAATCAACTGCTCGACATGAAGGGTGGAGATAAGTACTTTCAGTCGAAAAGATAAGGGAAAAAGATGATTACAAGCAGAGTGCGCCTTATCTCAGTCAATGTAAGTTTGAAGTATAAAATCCGTTCCTAGGGACCTTCCAGGTAAGTCGTAATTTTCAATATAAAGAAAATGCATTCGAACATTTCAAAAAAGTTCTCAATTACGCAAGCATCAGGGTGGATCCAGAGAAGACGCTACCCTTTCTTGCTGGCATTGTCGAATGGAGGCCAAGAAGCAGATAAAAGTTTGTTGCAAAACCTGAATGTTTTTACCGAAACAATTACTGTAGAATTTTGGGCTTTGATATTGGAAATAATACCAAAACAATAAAAATCACATTAACTTCAACGTGTATCTTTTCCTGATCCCATTATCAACCGCATCACCTTCGATGCATGGAGTTAGGGCTTCAAGATCTTATAAAAATCAAATTATGTTCTATTTTGAATGAGCTAAAACATTACCCAACAGAGGAGCTAACTTCACTGCTCTTGCTAACAACTTCAAAAATTTCCTCATTACTAGTAATGGGTTTTCCTCCCTCAGCAGACCCATTTCGGCCTCCCACCCCGTGCATCGTCTACCAAAAACAACATGTTAGCGTATGAAAGTACAACACGTGTATAAGAATGTATTTATGTCTATATGTGTATAGAGAGAGGGAGAGAGAGAATCAGATGAACCTTGTATTTGGAAGTTGCGTCCTCGAAGGCGTTGTTGAGAGCAGAATCGTCCCATAGGTCTCCCTTCCCCATTTTCTTGTTTCTCTGTGCTTCCTTATATCACTCTGTACCTCTATGGACTTAATTCCAAACTCTAAAAACCCTCCTTAAAATTCTAGCTCGGTCCCTTCCGAGTCATGCAAGAACTCACTGTGAACCTACCCGATTATTTTGACATCTTTTAGTTCCAACATAAAAATATTCTTGTTTCTTACCTCAACGATAATCCGAGATAATTTTTGAAGTGTGGATTTAAGAAATGAAATTTTATATTATGATTAGTAAGTTTTACAAGTAGAAAAGAATAAATGAAAATGGTTAGAGCAATAACATGTGTAATTATATAGTACATGGGTTTGATGTACAAGACTACGACTGTTAAATTTAATTTAATTTTTAATTAGATAGCTTTCATTTCATGGCATTTGTTTGGTAGAGATTAAAAGAAAAATTTTAGTAGATTTTAATAAAAATTGATGAAATGCGTGATTAAAAAGTTGTGGACCTATGAAATGTGTAGTTAAAATTAATTTTTTACTTTAACTTGAGATTTTAATAGAATTTTAATCCAAACCAAACATGGGCGAATTCTATTAATTAGATCGTTTTCATAGCTTATTCAAATAAAATAATGTACTATTTTTATTCATTATATTTTTTTCCATAGAATTTTTATGGTAGTGTATTAGAATAATGTCATTTATCATTATGACGATGGAATACCTGTAATATGACATGAATAATAATATTTAAAGTGGAAATTACCGGTAGTCGTCATATATGACATGCAAATAACAGTTTGTTATTTAACGCGTGATATAATAAAAAAATACCATGTTAATGCATCAAATAACAAACTGTCAAGTGTATGTCATGTAAAGCGACTACTGGTAGTTTTTCATTATTAATAGAATTATTCAATGTTTGTAGAATAATGGCATTATGCAGTTCAATTTTTACAATAGAAAGGGAGGAGAGGCAAAAATGTGAGTGATAATAAATTGTCACGTCATCGATATTTCATCATCATCATCATGACAAATAGCATTACTCAATATGTTAATGGTGCATATACTTTGTAAATAGACATCGAGTGAATGCTATGAATTGGATATCTATAACTCACCCCCAAACACATTATATCATATACAATAAAAGTATTGACGACAACTATAATTCTCACTAGTATTCGTTTCCCTCCATTGATTGATGCCATCGATGTCTTTTGATCCTTGTTCAATTGGCTTATAGATCTGAAGTACCATTTATTAGTTTAATATTGCAAATTGCACCTAGTCCATTGATATCGAAATGTCATGCATTCGATTAAAGATAGTCCGATAATGTGACATGAAGATGACATTTACTTGGTAGCTATAACTAGTGTTCTAACAAGCAGAGTCTAGGCGTTAGTATAGTACTTTACCTTGGCAATAAGCGCGAATTAAGGGTTCAATGCTAAGTTGACCGCTTAATGCGTACTTAGACACATTTTATAAGTTTTTCTTTTTTTTAATTTGATTTGACTTTAATTTATTAAAATTTCAAAAATATGTATGAAATTCTTAGAAATCTGTTACGTGTGACTTGTCTACTTAAAAGTTAAAACTATGAAAAAAGGCTTACTTTTGCACTTTAAAATTCGAAAATTGTATAATTAACTAATTGTAGAAATTATTAAGTAAATATGTCGTTTTATAATTTTAGATATTTTGTTTAATTATTAAATAATTTTTAGAATGATTCTATATTTAAAATAACAATAATAAAAATAAATAACAATTTTTTTTACATCTAGACATTGCCTAGTCTTGTCTACTCATAAAGCTTAAAACTTGATCTTTACGCCTAGCATATTTTTCGATTTCTTGAACATTGGCTATAACAAATAAGAGTACACGAGCTTTAGAGATATGGTGACCTCGATCCCTATAGAATAAAAGAGAAACTTCATTTCTCAATACTGTTCATACTTTTTATTTTTTTATGTTGAGTTCATCCAACCCAACCCAATTATAGTGTACTTTTCAGGCTCAATCTCATCCCTACTCTTTCATTTCATCTCTCACGTGAAACCCATCCCAATCTCATTCCAACTCTTTCATTTCATCTCTTACGGGAAACCCTAGCAATCACATTTTCTCTCTCATTCTTTTCGTTTTGCACGCTTAATCGCACATGTCGATTGTGTTGAAATTTCAGATCCTTCTTCTATATCATTTGATTACATGGTAATTTCGTTTTATTTATGCATTTGATTGATTTTTTATTCTAAACCAGTGAGTGCATATATCATGCCCTACCCATGTCATCTTTAATCACTCATGCACAGTAATAGTAATTTTTCAATCCTCACTTTCGACGGGGAAGTGATCCAAGAACACATTTTTTATGTCATGGTCACACAACTGGAGCCAAACACTACCGAGTACGAGTATGAAATTATATTTGTCGTAGTGCATTCTCTATCATTACTAATGGAACAAAACAACCAAGTGAGAAAGACATGTTTCCTATGCCTTGCAGAGGTAAACAAGAATTATGATGATCACGAAGTGTCACTACCATCTGCAAAGCGATCATTGTTCCAAACTTCAAGTAAACGAGTACTTCTCAACATAAAAGTTGAGATAAATTGTTATCCCCAGCTTAGAAAATGATCAAGTTACAACGAAAGGAAAACTCTACCAATCATCGCCGTGTGTATTTGAAGACAACATCAATACTGCAACCAAAAAGTTTGATTTGTTTTTTTTGTCATCTCCATCTAAATATTTTTTACAGCCACCACCTCCAAACAGCTTTGTTTTATTTTATAGCACTGATTACAAGAACTTCACGATGCTTTTGACTTGTAACTTTTTTTTATTTTGTAGCACTATTTTTGCATGAAAACTCATCCATGAAGTGTGAGCTTAGCAATAATGTATAACAAGTTTCACGATGCTTTAGCTTGTAACTTAAACTATGATGTCGTATAAAGTGATGCTTTTGAAATGTATAAATCATTATTTGTTTGCTCCTAAGAATGTTATTTTGTAGTTTGTCTTCATCTATTAATTAATATTCCTTTGGGAAACATTAATACAATTTTTTTGAAATTGATTCCTTGATTGTGACTTCCTCTTTTTGAAATTGCCGATAAGAAATTCTTGTATCTCATATGTTGTGCTTGTGAATGACACCCTCTTTCTTATCATATAGTAGTTTTTTTGTCTATTGGTTCCAAGAAAATTAGTCAGATTATTGCATAAATAGAATCTTGTACGATAGCACTCCAGTATAATTACGATAGAGTGTAAACGTCCTCTATACGGGTTCTTGCTTGTAGTTCCATTTCTGCTTCGACAATGCGCATCTTTACCGAAGACAGTAAATTTGTTGGTATATCATTTATTTCCTACAAATGCTCAAGGACTTGCAATTTTTAATGAATGTTCTCTTTCTACAACTATTTTGCTAACATAATCATGTGTTTTCGACAAAGATATTCCAATGTGTAAGTAGGTATACTGAACCTGGAAAGTATAAAATATGAACGTCGACTCTATATTCATTGGACATTTTCGCCCCATTCATTGTTTGCATCTAAAATTCCATATAATCAAAGATAGTTTTTATTTCCTCATAACAATGTTATTATCCAACATTTCTTTCCAAAGAACTAGTTATGCTTATTATAAATGTTACTTCATAATGTGTTCTAACCTACCTTAAGTAAACTACGACGCTCAACATTTATCTTTCACGTTTCAATTATCGGTATTACTACATAAGATTTAGTTGGCGATGTCTCCAAAATGACCAACATCACTCCACGCTATTATATAACCAACTAAACTATGCACGCGTCTCTCATTAGTGTTCCAAAAGTTCGCTTGGGTGATGAAGTAATTGATCTATTTGCAAAAGTATTTTTGGGGTCATGCAATGTACACATAGGGGTTTATATAATGTGAGTAGGGTGTGGTCCATGCTACAATATCATGGGCCCACTCCACTCACATTATGTCAATCTCTATGTGTACACCGATGTACACATAAATTAATATAAATTTATATATTGGTGGGAATGACATAATTGCCCAAAGTTGTAATATTTGGAGTTTGCCTATTTGAGTGTAGGTAGCATTTACTCAACGTCGTTAATATTTATGTCACTTGTTTATGTATTTAGTATGTAGTATATACCAATAGTACTGCACTAGTTTAGTATTATTCAAAGAGTGTTAAACTCAACATTGTGGGTTGCAGTTCGCTTTAACAATAGTATGAGTGGTACTGGAGAGTGTTCAAGTATGACAAGTGAAAATTTTATTTATTATTTCATATTAATATATTGAATAATAGTAAAAGGAAAAAAAGTTATTTATTTTTCTATTTTTTTATCTTACTATCCCATTCTTGATGGATTGAAAATGAAACATTTAAGAATAGAAATTGATTAGCATAATGAGATGGTCTAGAAACCAATGCTATTAAGCCTCGCATGAGTCCCATTTATCAAAGAATGGATTTTGTAAAAAATTTATTATTTTTTAAATAATGTATGATTAAAAAGTCAAAATAAAATCTAAATGTATGTTTAAAATTATTTATTGAAAAATATACGATCAAAATTAGAAAAAAATAAATTTCAAACAATGTGTCTCAACCATGAGCTAAATTTCTTCCATGCCTAATTAGTTTATGGGTGGAATATTTGTTATTTTTATTTTATTCTCTCAATATTGAATGGTAAAGGTGTCAAGGCATCTGCATAAAAATCAAGAATCCAATCATGTCGATGCTCAATTATTTCCAAGTGGGCTCCACTCTAGCAACTATTTTACATCACAACCACCTTCCTTTGTCACGCTTTCACATTTTAGTCTCAGGCACGGAACTCATTATTTGACAACATGCTATCAACAACCCTCTTACAAAAAATAATGTCTTCGTGTCATTCTCCATCAATCTTCTCCTATTCCTTTTCCTATGCACCTCTCATTATATCATTGAGAGACTCTCGAACTAATTCGGTAATATGAGAAATTCCGTCATTTGACAATTTCAACATGCTATCTTCCCCTTACTCTTAAGCTTAACCAATCATTGTATGTTCGTTCAATTGGCTTGGTCGAAATAGATCACAACTCGAATAAAAAGTTAACAAATCTTATCATGTTTGTATTTAAAAAGACTTTAAATGGTGATAATGAAAGGAAAAGGCTTTTTAGCAAAGCTCGATCAATCATTTTGACACCATCAGAGGATGTTTATTTAAGGGTGTGTTTGAGCCACATTATTTTGGAATAGTAAATTGCTGAAGAATGTGTGGTTGAAAAGGAAAGAAAAATTATTGATGTGAAAAAAAATATTATTTTATGAAAAAATGTATGGTCGACGACTCTTACTTTCCCTCTCTAAACTTTCTTTTCCACTTTCTTTTCCTTCAAGCAAAAAGCCTTATACCAAATCAAGTCAGACCCAGAAAAAAAAAAAATAATACAATAAATTATTTAAATAAATTCGTCAAATTATTCACCATCGCCCTTAGTCTCCGCCGCGCTTTAACGTCGTCGTTTTCTCAATTATTCACAGGTCGTTCATATCCCAAGAATAAAACTTTCAGGCGACAGAATCAAGATCGACCCGTGAAAGGATTTTTGTTTATAAGGTAATTTTTTTTTAAAATCGTGTTATGTAGTGGCGTTTGATTTCTGAGTTATTGTATAGATCCGGGTTTATATTCGTTTCTCCCACGTATTTTTGATGTAAAGTTGTCTTCTTTAAATTAAATATGAGTTTTAAACGCTGAAATTTGATTTAACAATCAATTAACTTAAATACAAGATTTTTAAAAACTATTTTTGGTATGAGGACCATTAATGATCCTAGAAGTGGGAAATTATGTGCTCGGAAGACTTGCTTACGATTTTTAGAAATTGAATATTTTTATTTATTTGTAGATCTAGGATGGTTTGACTTTCTTTAGGTGCTTGTTGGAGATGATTTTTTGACTGAGGTTTCGCTTTGACTATGGGAGGTTTTTAATTATTGTGAGTTTTTTTCGTTCTTCATTTTCTTTTTGTACATCAGAGTTTTGTTTCTTTATGGTGGAAATGAGCAGCTGTCTGTAATTTTTTTCTAGTAAAAACCTGGAATTGTGAGCTTTATATTTATAAAATGTTTTACGCACTAAAATGTGGCCGATTTTTCACATCTTATAAACTAGTGGGCTTCTGTGTGTGTGTGAGTGAGATTAGAGTATTACGTTCCTCTTAGGAGAAGAATAAGGAGATGAACTTTATTTGATAGTCAAGTTCCTTCTCTCGTTTTGAGATAAGAGTCAACTCTGCTGAAGTTGAATATTTTAGATTTGCGCCATTCTCCACTCCAGAGTGGAAAACTCCAACTATCTTCACTCCAGAGTGGAAAACTCCTACTATGTAAGTAAATACGGACCAGGATTTTGGTTCATCGTGTTTCCGGATTTATGGGCTGTTTATTCTGAACGGTGGGATAATTTTTTATGTCTATTTATACAAGTGTCATCGCTGTATGTTTATCTCTTTGATTATTCATTTAATTAATTGATTTATCCAAAGTTTACATACTGATAATATTTTACCTTTTAGAGGATTGTAAATGTATAGGTGCTGTTTGCGGCTAGTTAGTTCGTAGTCACAGAGAAAGGGAAATAATTAGTCGAGTTTGCATCACTGATATGGCGCAAAGGATTTTGTACAGATACGGCCACTCATTGGAGAATATGGTAAGTAACACTGCAAGTTATTTGACACATGGTTGCTTTTATCTTTTATTCTGAAAGTTCGGCATTTCCTTGTTATTTATCATACAGGATATACCTAACATCATCACTTAAACCTACTGGATCTATCTTCTATATAGCTATCTGTGTTTAATTCTTTATCATTTCATTAACTTTCCGAGGCTAATGATCTAATTAGTATTTTTTGCTTATTAATTGTGAGCACCAACTTTCCCACTTTTCTTTTTGGCAGAAAACCTTAGTTGGAATCATTTGTCTGATATTTTCTCTACTGTTCTTCTCTATCTAGTGTCATTAGTTGTCAATATATGCATGGTTGACAAAAGGTCGGAAGATTCTAATTGAAGGGAAATTTGATATGCACACAAAAATGATGCTTTCTAGATGCTTTCCGGAAACTAATTTTGTTATTTGATTTTTTGCCTTGACAGGATATGCAGTTTTCTCTCCATGGAAGTGTTTCCCCACGTCATTTTCTTCAGTGTTTATACTTTACTCCATTAGTTATCTTTTTGAAACCGGGTTTGTAAATAGATTTTATTCTTGTAGATAGATGGAATCAAAGTCAGTTAATCTAGTATTAGGTAATGGTCGTAAGATTGTTGTTGACTCGAAGAAAAATCGGGCACATAGGATTGGATCTGGCTTGCAGTCCAACTCAATTGTTAACAAGCTTGGCAAGAGGAAAAGAACGGATGACTGCCAAACAAAGTGTGACTCACACTTTTGGAAATCTCTACCAAAAAATTACTCAAACTTTATGAAAAGTGGACCGCCAAAACGCCTTCTCTTTTATCAGAATGGCGAATGGAATAATTTTCCTCAGGATGTTATTGATGCTGTAAAAGAAGATTTTCTGGCAAAGAAGGCTGCAATAGAGGTACAGCTTAGCGATTCTCATATAATACTAGATGTTCTACATATGGTTAAAGTAGATATGGAAACAGGTTTACAAAAGCCTATTGCATGGATCGATGAAGCCAATAGATGTTTCTTTCCAGAGATATATTCTGCCAATGTTGAAATGCATGATACCTGTTTAACTGAGACTAAAAGAGACGAAGAATTTGTTGGTGACAACCAAAATGCAGCTTTTGAAATAAATTTGCATCTTGAGATAGGAGTTAATGGACTGAATAATTGTAATATGGAGGAATGTGTGGAAGAATCAAATGTCAGTGCAAAGAAGGTGAAAATTAACCAAATACATCTCCAAAATAACTCTGAAGTTTCCGGTGACCCCAAAGATAAACAAATATCTGATGCAAAAAGAGGACAGGATTTCGACGAAAATAAACTGATTGGAGAAGAAATTTCTTCTAAATTCAAACCTGCATTTAAAACTTTGGATTCAGATGCTGTAAGAAGCATGTTTCTCATGGGTATGAGTCCACTTGGAAAAGTCGAAATTGTTGAAATTAGCAGATGCTTTAGTAACATGTTGCAAAACCGTTTGGAACTGTTCAAGAAGCAGGTTGAAATCACTCAAATGTATCGCGGGAACCCAAATGTTCAGTATGCTTGGTTTGCTTCTTCCAAACATACAGTTCCTAGCATTACGATGTACGGTTTTGGGCATGGGGGACCTGAATTTACGACCAAATATGGTCATGGAGCTCACCTTACTGCTGTAAATAGTGCCTATGCCAGGTTTGAATAAAATTCTTATATTTTGGATAATCTTCAGGCAAAGTTGTATACTCATATATATGGTACTTACGACCTTAATAATTTAGATAATAATATTTCTGGTTGCTGTTAATAATTAATTAGGTATTTGTTCGTATGCATTGAACTATCATGATAGTAGAGAGACTACATCTTGCTCCTTTGTTGATATTTGCTAATAGTGTCCTTTCTTAGAAGTATTCATCTTTTGCTTGTATCAGTGCAAGTTATTGTGATGTTGACGAAAATGGAGTGCAACATATGGTGCTTTGTCGCGTCATATTAGGAAATACGGAACTCTTGCATCCCGGATCTCAACAGTGGCATCCCAGCGACGAAATATATGACAGTGGTGTTGATGATTTGAAAAATCCGAGTCATTATATTATTTGGAATGTGAATTTGAACACACACATCTATCCAGAATATGTTATCAGCTTCAGGATATCTCCTGGTGCCGAAGGTATTTCTTGTGTGCCATTATGTTGCTTTCTTCAAATCAATTTCCAAGTACATGTTTGTATTAAATATTTTGACTAACATTCTCTGTAAAGGGTTCCTCATTTAAGTAAGTTTTTTGACTAACATTCTCTGTATAGGGTTCGTTGTTCAATGTGACACTTTTGGCATGTTGCTTTTGGTCTTATTTATGTGGATACAGGAGAAACAATTTCTCCAGTTACATAAATATACTGTTGATTTACAACACTTGTCAAATTTATTAGTCGATTTATCCCTAATGAGAGAGATGATAGTTTTGCTTCTAACCAAGGGCTTCCATTCTAGAACTTCTAGAATCAAGGATCTGGATTCTATTTCAAATGTCTTACTACCAGTATGAAAAGTGAAAATTGCATGTCTTCAAAATATTTTTGACTTATTGTATATTTTAAAGAAGGAACCTGATACATCCATGTAGTGTCATAGTTGTGTTTTGTTTGGGCCTTTACTTTACTGGCACTGGTAAAAGAATGCCCTATGACTTAGTTTTTGGTGATACTTAAACACCCACCAGAGGGGGAGCCAAAATGGTTCAAAAGAACAGCATAGAAGTGAATATTATAATACTTCATTGAGTTTCAATTTTATTGGACCTATGTCCGGATGTTGTTACAACTGAAATTTATTTTGTATAATTCACAAATTGAAGTACGAGCTCCCAAAACCAACTCCTTGCAGTCTCCTGGAAAACCGACATCTAAGTCCCTGCATCTAGTGTTTCCCTGGTGTCCTTCATTCGCTATTAAATTATTATCTTTTAACTTCTTTAGTAGGGAAGGATATACCTTACATCTATATTACTTGTTGCTACCATAAAGTACTACGTCAAACATTTGGTTACTGGACAATAGTTCGGATACTTGTCTGGGTCTTACATTCATTGAGGAGTCTGAATTAACTATTTCATATGTACTTGAATGTGCATTTTGATTAGTGTACATTACATTGGACAACTGTTGACCGTAAAAATGAACAAAAAGGGTTCAAAAATATAAATATTTTTACCCAATGCATGTTTCCGAAGCGCAAAGGTTCTATTTTTCTGACCCTACACCTAGCACCCATACAAAAGTTTAGCTGATATGATCTTCCCCTTTTGGGCATGGATAGCGGCATTATTACTGTGCTTATATTATGAGGAATGGTGAATTTTTTTGAACATTGCATGAGCACAAACCCTATCTGTTTATGTAAGTCGGTTGATTTATCTGCTTGCTAACTGTATGTCAAAGAATATGTGTGCTCAAGGATGAACTTTCTCCACATTTCTGCAGGACCTTCGGTTGGCGAGGGGAGCAGGCTTGATATGTCCGGAATCACGAGTCAGGGACCACAGGGCCAGGTACTGCTAGATTCATCTCCAGATGAATGGGTAATGCTCTCTAATTTTCCAAATGACTTTTGGCTACTTTACCAGTGTCGTGTAGTGAACAGCTACCTTCAATGGGAAGGTCTCAATCATCATAACGTTAAGTCAAGTGGTCCAATTGTGTAGTGAACAGCTACCTTCAATGGGAAGGTTTCAATCATCAGAACATTAAGTCAAGTGGTCCAATTCAAGCATTTGAAGACATGAATCACTGACGCAAAAAGCTTGTCTATATTTGCCACGTGTTCCTTGATCTAAAACTAATGTCCTTTGATGAAATATGGGACCTATTATATTTTAAGAAAAATAACAACGGGTATCACTGGGAAAAAAGGCATACAATAAACTCACTCTTATTTTGGGGCATCCTAATATACAAAGTTATGGCCATGGAAATATGTGGAGAATGTAAGTTTTCTTCATAATAGAAATCCGCTGCATGAGTTTTACTTCTATTGTGGTGCTGATACAGGAGGTCTAATGGGCCTGTGGGATTACTGTTTCCAATCTTCCATAACAGAAATTTGTTCTACTTCTGTAATGCAAGTGTTTCTTCATGTTCACGGATTTTCTCCACAAATGCGATATGTGCGCCACAGAATCAGAAACAGGATTTGTTTCTGGGAGGAAAGTTAAATTGGTTTCATTTCCTTGCTTCATTTCATAGATTGTGTAAATTTTCGTTGTTAAACACTGTCCCTGTAAATTTTATTTGTTCTTTTCTTTAAAATGGGACAATGAATTGAAAGTATATAATTTCAGTCGTAACTCGTGGGATAGTTACATTTTAGATTTGGTCCCTTTATTGACTATTCTCGAGCATGTTTATTTGAGACTTTCTCGTATTGAGAAAAGGTTGTGGATATTTGATTTCTCAGCGTGTTCTTTCTTGCAAGTCATTCTTTCATGCTCTTGTTGATTTGCCAAACTCTACCCCACCTTTTTTTGCCCTTTTTAGTCTAATTTGGAAATCTTGTATCTCTTATTAAAGTTGGCCTTCAATTGGAAAATCATTGCTCATGAATAAAAATGATAAATTTGCTTGATATTTACTTTAACTACGTGTTTTGTTAATAATTTCAATTTTATCAGGGGAGAAATTGTGACACTCATGAATTCATGAACAAATTTCCACAAGAGGCCCCTAGCATTGGGTTGGTTTCCTCCAAGGCTCCTAAATCACCTTGGATGCCTTTTGCTATGTTATTTGAAGCTATTTCTAATAAAATTTCTCCTAAGGACATGAAATTGGTGCATTCTCAATATGCCTTGTTCAGGGTATGCCAAAGAATCTGTGACCATGGCTTCTGTTTCATTTCTCTCTTCTTTGTATTTCGATTATTTTTTGATCCCTCTTGTTTGGCACTACAATAGATCAAGAAAATCACGCGGGATGAGTTTATTAGGAAGTTGAGATTGATGGTGGGGGATCAGCTGTTGAAATCAACTATAATTGGTCTCCAATCAAAGGTAAGACCAGACATATCCTGACTATTGAAATTACTTTAACAAGGTTCTTTCTCCCCACCCACGAAAAAAAAGGAATTTTTTTTATCAAACTACTATCCAATTTGGAAATGAAAGGGATGCAGTCTAAGATGACGGTCTGTGCCTCGTTAGATGATTCCATCGATAATGCTTGAAAGTTTATGGAGCGGCAAGGAACTTTTTTAAAACCTAATGTTCACTACGAAGTACCTATTTGTATATTTTTGGGCTAAGTTTGCATTATGCAAATCTTAACCTTTATTATGCTAATGTATTGAGAAGTTGGTGTTATATTTTGGGATCAAAACTACACCAGGAATTTGTTTGTCAGATCGTTCTACTTTTTAATTTTGATCTTCATTCTTATTTTTTGGACTGACCTTTTTTTGCTTATACTTGAACATTAGTGCTGTGGGAACAAATTCTGGATGTTATTATGGATAATAAAATTGACACGCTCTTGGAAATTTTGGAACTTAACTCTCGTGTATCTTGCTGGTTATTTTTGCAGACACCGACCGACCCTACATTTTCTATGAAAGCTCCAAAGCAGGAGCAAGGATTTTGAGCTACTCGTTGATTTTAAGTTACGTGGCTTCAGAATGTGTAATGAATGTGTTCGTACTGATCTAGTCATCCTAGGAACGTCGGTCTTATATCTGTTGCTTGTTTCATTTTTCCCTTTCTCCAGCAGTCGATGTAAGTTTAAGCTTTGCTTATTTGATGCATTTACTGAATGTTAGAAACAACTCCTCTGTCATGAGTTAATTCCCTTATTCTGGTGTTCACCTCTTTTTTCCTTTGTTTTTGTTTTCTGCAAATAAAAATTTATAGAAGATTGAGGATTTTATTCTTTCATGTCAGATTATAAGTTCTGAGTGCAGAAATTCACCATACAAAAAATCAAGCTATCTGTAATTGGACATTTATGTTTAAGATGACATAAAACTTTTAACTAGAGACGCCGATTTATTTGAATGTGAAGACAAGAGTTAAGAAATTCTCTGTTTTATTATTTACTTTTTGCAGCTAATATTTTGGATAAATTTACTCTTAATAATTTTTTGAGAAAATTTCAATGGTAGCTAGGCCTTGAAATATACTGACAAAGTTGTTGATAAGTGGTTCTGATGAGATTATATATGGTTGAGCTAGAAATGCAGCTCGTGCATGGGGTAGAACATGGGGAAATTGGGGATGACAATGGAGGTGCCAGGACTAAAGGTGCACGTATTTTAAACCAGGGCTAATGGACTATCAGTGCACTTATTTTGAAAGATTGAGAAACTAATTTACTTTATTTTGTATGTTGAGGACCGGATTGTTACTATATCAATAGATTCGGGGATAAAACAAAGAAATTTGCCTTGTACTTTTTTGAAAGAATAATGTTATTTAGCATTACTGTTACAATACAAGTTGATGTGGCGATAAGTGAGAGACTCAATGAAAAGTAGGATTAAGTGATTCTTTTAAGTGTATTGCTCATTTAATGTCACATTAACAATCATGTTATATAGTATTTATCTTGATGAGATGATATTTGATTCTCAAAATATAAGTGGGTTGCAATGCTTCATGCCTTTTTAGATAGGCTTGTACGCACGTGTGTACTTGGCTTGGGCATCTCTACAATCTACGTCTTCGTTTGATTAGAATAAAAGTTAGGTTTTTAATAAATTTTTATAAAAATTAATGAAACGTGTGATTAAAAATTTGATAAAAATTGTGAATTTTATAAAATGTGTAATTGAAAATGAATTTATTGAATTTTTAAAAATGGAAGTCAGATGGGACTACATAATCACCCTCCTGGCAAAATTTCCAGCACTGTTTATTCTCTTTTTTACCCCTAATGATTAACTTAATCTCTCAAAAAATAATATTTAAATTGTCATCGAGTAAGTCCGACTTTTGATAAATCTATAAATAGAAATACCACGAGATATTTTTTTATTGTGTAATGCAATTCAAGGATGTGTTTTGTGTAAGAATTTTGTTGGTTGTAAATTCGAGGTTCATACTTCGGATAACAGTTCCCTTACAAGGGTCTTGTGAGGATGAGGAGGCTGTCATCTGGGGTCACACCAAGCAAAACTCTGCGTATCGATTATGCAGTAGCGCAAATTATCTAGCATTTTATCGTAGTTTCGTTTGACTTCTTTTAATTAAAATTTTTTTTCTACGTATTTATTTTCAATCGCACATTCCCAATAAAAAAATCTGTACGTAAATTTAAAAATTTTCCTTACTTTTTAGTCACACATTTTTCAAAATTTCATTATTCAAAATATTAAAATTCCAAATAATGGCTATCAAACATGGTCGTAGTATTATGGTGAAGGTGAATAGTTTTCATTAAAAAGATTAGCACTATCAACTGTGTAAATACAAGGTTGGAGGTGAATTTAAGCTGAATACAAAATTAATTTAATAAAGACATTCTATTGAGTGAAAGATAAAAGAATAGTACATCGTAATATTCATTATAATTTTATACAAAATTTCTAATAAGATTTTATACAAAATTATAAGTAATTTTTAAAATAATTAACTAATAAAAAAATTACTTATTTGAAAAAAAAAAAAAGAGTTAATTTACAAACAAGTAAATTTATATGTGAAAACAAAAAATAATTTTTTAATTCCCACTTATTTCTCTATTTCCAAACGTGCTGGTGAACTCTGCTACTCAAACGGGGCTGGGACAGGGAAACCTCAAATCAAGGGCCCGTTTGGGCCACACGTATTTAAAAAAAAAAAAAAAGACGGACCCCATCCTTTGTGAGGGGCGAATAGCCCCTCTTGAGTAATGCTTTCCCTGTTTGCAGCCCTGTTTGAGTAGCACTAGTGCGGGTTAAATTTGTAAAACCACATCTTTGTCAGCCAATAAGAAACTAGAAAACAAAGGCGGTTTTAATTTCTCCTTTATTTATTTATTCTGATTCTAGTATATTAATTTCTAGCCGAACTAGGGTTTGAAAAAAGAGGAAGAAGAGGGATGTAAAAAAATAAAAATAAAAATAATCCGTCGACTACTCTCCCTGTATATCAGTAATTCTGTCTTTTTTTTCCGTTCAGGTAATTCATTCCTCTTTCTATGTTTATGTGTATATCATTGAGGTGTTTGATTGTTAAATATTTTTTTTTTTTTGGAGGTTTATTGATCTGTGTGTTTGAATTTGAAAATTGCGTTCCTTTTTTTTTTTTTTGGGTAAATTGTTGAAGTGATGGCCGCGGGGAGCAATAATTTCAGTTAATTTTTGATTTTATGTTAATTTTTTGCTGTTGATCGATGTATTTGTACAACTGGTACTTAGAAATTTTTCTGTTTGCATGTTAGAGGACATCTTTTATTTTTCATTTTTCGTTCGACTTTGAAGTTGGTAATAATGATTGAGAGCTGATTTTGGAATTGGAAAGAGATATTTTTGTTGTTCACAGCAAAAATGATAAAAGTATAATTCTATACTTATATCAGACGACCACCGGAATTTATGAGTTTGTGGCTGTTCAGCACGAAATGATGATCGTGATGGAAAATTTGTTCCCCCATGAATTTTCCTTTCTAATAACGAACTTTTGTTTTTCGTATTTGTTTTATTTGGTAATGGAATTTTAATTTTAACACATGCCATATTGGACAGTTAGATGTATTTAGCCAGTTTGCAGAATATCTACATTTGTTGCATGCAAATTTACGTAGAAAATCATGTAAACAAATGATATAGGCCTAAGCTTCTCTGCGTGTAACACGTGAAAAAGTGAGCATTAATATAGTATTTATTAATTAATTAAGACGAGCATAGAAACTTCTAGAGTTGGTGATTCACTATGGTAGTCGGTATAATTGCCATGTGATTGAAAATTTCAAACTTAGGAAGTAGGGATTGCTTCTTTAAGGCTAACATACTCATCTCAAAGATATCATTTTGTGCTGCACGTGATTTTTTTTTTAAAACTTAGGTGTCAAAAGCATTTTTTTATAAGCTTTATGAGGACGTTGGGGGAACTATGTTTATATGCTCATAATATTTTTTTTTATCTTTTCAGCGGTCCTCTGAATGCTCAGTTTTGTAGCTTCGTCACTAATTTGTTTTACAGCCGTCTTCTTGCTTGGCATATAAGTTTGATATTTCACTCATTTTGGAGAAATTTGTGGACAATCGAATTTCCTGATCTTGACTTTTTTTCCCTTGCACGACACCAATTTTGCATGCTGACTAGTATTTTTTTGCAGATTGAAAGGGTTGTTTCTTTCTATGGTATTTTAAAGTATTCTTTGAGCAAAAAAAAAAAAAAAAAAAATTTGCCTTTTCTACATGTTTTGGGATAATAAAACTTCAGTAAGACATATTAGGAGAAAATTCAAGTGCAGAAAATGATGGGTTGAACGAGGATATTGTAATATACAACTTCATAATAGTCATCAATAGCAAGTGTATGCTAGTTTGCAGCCTTGAGCGGCCGGATAAAAACTTCTCACTGCTGATGTGGCAAAAGAACCTTAATTATGGTTCTAAGCACTCCACTAGGGAAGTTCTCTCATTTAATGATGCTTGGTATTTAAATTGTAGACACACTAGTTATAAAAGAAATGTGACTCATCCACGTGGATTGCCTTGTTTTCTAGTAATGAAAACAGTATTTCTGATCACTTCCTTTCAAGAGAAATTTTGTTTTGGCTTTTAGCTTGTCTGGCTGCTAGTAATTATACAATAGACAGGTGTCTGTCTGGAGGGATGTTTCATCTGGGCTTCGGTCTGGTTTTTAGTTTGTCTTGTGGTTATAGCCACTGTTAAAACTTCACTTGATTTTATTTTTGAAAATATAACATCACGAGATATGGACTAATGACTTGTACTATATAGAAGTCTTTAAGAGGCTGCCCTTTTTTTCCTTTAAAAGGTTTCATGCTTAACCATTTCTACTTCAACTTTTTGGTTTGTTGATCCAAACAACCTATTATGCCTATCCTTTTGTTCTACCTAGGAGATTGCATGCATAAATGTATCAATTAATGCAAGGTTCATGTGATTCATGTCTTCCTTGGAACCCTATAAAATAAATTACCTATAATACAGTTCACACTCTTCTTGAACTCAATAGAATACATATGCGTTCCTACTCTTGAGAAAGTGCATAGAAATAGATATCTCTTTCTCCTGCTTAGATTGAGTAACCACATTCTTAGGTATTGAGATTTTACTTTATATGAAGGAATGGGAATCATGGTAAATAATGAATTAATATAATTTGTCATCCCTATATTCTTGTACTGTCAACATTTTCTTAACCAACTTCCAATCACCAACAAATTCTATTTAGGCTCTGTTTGAGCCCTTTTTTTTTTGTAAAAATGAGTTTTGTTATAATGATTTTTGGGAGAACGTGTGGTTAAAAAGTAAAGAAAAGTTTTGGGTTCACGTGCAAAATTATTTTATTAGGAGAATGTGTGTTTGAAAATGAGTTTGACAAAAATGAGGCTCAAACAGGGGCTTGATAAATTTTCATTCTATAATGAAAATGCTACTCAGGTTACTGAGTTAGCTTTTTTTTTTCCCCCTCCCCCCCTGTATACTTCACATCCTTTATTTTTGTAAGAATGCAGAAAACAAATATCTCTGTAGGAGCGCTGCAACTCTGATATTGCAGGGATTTGAGTTTTATAGAATGAGTTCCTTTACATATTGTTTCATATTAGCACCTTAGGTTTTCTCCATATATTCTGGATTTATGGTTTAGTTATTTGTTTTCACTGTGACTGCCTGGTATTGTATATTGTTCATTAGTGAAAAAATACTTTGTTATTGTTTTAAATAGTTATTTTATGTAAATGGTGAAATTGCTTGTTATTTTGCTAGGATTTGTCAACTTTTACCAATGGCTTTGTTTCTATAAGACAAAACAAAGACCGAGGTCTTTGAATTTGTCACCTTTGAAGTTTCGAGTGTGAATCAAGGGATTGGGATTGATCCAGTGGTTAGAAATGGAGGCAAAGTTTGCAAGGGTATTGGATAGTGGTCGGCATGCCGTTGTTGACTTGAAGAGAAATCGAGCGACCAGTGGGACCTGTTTTAAGGGAGATACTGACTTGGTGTTGCCTCTACGATCTACTGCCAGTTCTTTCGTCCACAAGCTTGGCAAACGGAGGAAATTGTATGAATCTAAAAGCAAGCATGGTTTTTGTTCCATACCCTCTGGGAAATCTTTGCTTAAATATTATTCAAACTTCAAGAAAAGTGGGCTTCCACACCGGTTGATGCATTATTACCATGGTGAATGGAATGATTTCCCCCAGGATATTGTTCAATCGGTTCAGAATGACCTTATCGCGAAGAAGACTGCTGTGGAGGTGGATATTAATGGTAATATTGTTTTACTGGACTTCCTCCATATGATGCAGATGGACTTGAATACTGGTCTGCATCAACCTATTGCATGGATTGATGAGAGTGGAAACTGTTTTTTCCCTGAAATCTTTGCTGATTATGACAAAGCACAAGGGTCCCACTATGAATTTGACGAAGGTCACAGTCATCTAGTTTCTGAGCACCAGGGACCTGAAAATATCAACTTACATCTTGAGATTGAAATGAATGGATCAGATGCTTTTGAGTGGAAGGAATCTGTTGGGGAGTCAAATGTTAAGCAAATACAAGTTCATCAGAATCCTACTGAAAAAGATTGTGATGAAGATAATAATAGTCGTACCAGAGTATCAGCTGTGGAAGTTGATAGGAAACCTGAAGAAATAAAAGAGATGGAAGGAAAAATGGTCACGATGGTTGATCATGTACAGGGGTTTCTGAATGCTGACACTGTAAAGAAGATATTTTTTACAGGTATTGGCTCATCTGCCTGTGCAGAAGTGGTTGAAGTGCATCGTGGTTCAAGTACTACGATGGAAGCTCGGTTAGAGCTTTTCCAGAAACAGGTCGAAATTACTAAAATGTACCGTGGGGATGCAAATGTCCAGTATGCTTGGCTTCCTTGTTCTAAAGGAACAGTCTCGGGAATAATGAAGTATGGAGTTGGCCATTATGAGCTGTCTAAAATTAAGCCCACGTATGGGATTGGGATTCATCTTATCCCTGCTGATTGCGCAGAGACCAGGTGTGATGTAGCTTACTCTCTCTTTTCTCCACTGAATTATTTGAGATAACAGTATCTTTTTTGTGGGAAATAAATTAAACGCGTGGGCAGATGTTGGTCAAGTTTGTTGTGCTAATATAGTTATTATGAATCTATTGCTACATCATATACTAGCTGGTTATCTGAATAAATTTTTTCAGGAGTTATTAGATTAAATGGTTGGCTATTTGTCTTTCAGCTGGTCATCTGGCTGACAATAAACCACTTCCTTTCTCCACTCAAATGTAGATGACCGTTTATTATTAATTACTTATTGTAGCATGAAATAAAATATCTCTTATCTGAAAGTTCCTTATTTAGGTCTGTATTGTTTAATTTTTTCTGTTGTTTGGCACGATACTGTTACTTGCAGTGCAAGTTACAATGATGTTGACGAAAATGACACAAGACATGTGGTATTCTGTCGTGTAATAATGGGAAACATGGAGCTTGTTCGCTCTGGAAGAAAACAGTTCCATCCCAGCAGTGAGGACTTTGATAGTGGAGTTGACAATCTTCAAAATCCAAAGTGGTATATAGTATGGAACACAAATATGAATTCTCACATCTACCCAGAATACGTAGTTAGTTTCAAGATGGCTTCTGATGTTGAAGGTGATAGTTTAGTCTTGCACATTATTTTCTCTTTTTATTGTCTATACAGAATCATCTGTCGGGATTGATATCGTATCTGCAGACATTATTTTTTCACTAGAGGTGTTTGTCGTTAGTGTTCTCATCCATAGTGAGGGTCCAAGAGTTGATATTTTATTTTTACTAATTTTGTAAATGAAATTAATGTCCATTTTCTTTTTATGAAAAAGATATAAGGTGCTGAAAAGTTGCTACTGTTGAATAGTTTATTTGTTCTATAAATCTTAACCCCCCTCAGTTTGCAAGTGATGTGTACTTGCCCACAAATAGAAGTATAGCACCAGAAACCAGTAATCTTGACCTCGAGTCAGGCCGTTTGTTTTTCATCTTATTGACCTTCACAACGAGCTTGGGAAATGCCATTTAAGTTTTGAGCTTTTTTGAGTTCGGACTTTCTGATTTATTTTCTCCTTTACTTTTAGCACTTGAGCAAGCATTTGTTTGTTGCTCTTACAGGACCTAAGGTTGAAACCGAGAGCAGGGTTGATGTTTCAGGGATCAGTTCTTGTTATGAAAGACCTCAAGCCCAGCTACATCTTGGTTCCCCGTCGACAGAATTAGTAAGTACTCTATAGTTAATGCATATCTGAAACTTCATCACATCCTTCGCAAGCGATGTACGTTACTTTTGAGACACCACATTCATGTGTACCCTTGGTTCTTAGTTGTTTGGGAGAAACTTTTACATGGCCAAAGGATCATGCTCTGCCTGTTTGGGAATTCTTTTTAGTGTTTGGATATTTATCTTCTTGTAGAATAATGGCTAGCCCTGATCTGAAGATACTGGGCTGTGAAGTTCTGTTCTTCCTTCCCAGATCCCCTATCTCTGTTACAAGAGGGGAAGAGAAGGATATAAAATTAAAATTTAAAATGCATAATGCAGTTTTGTTAAAACTAATTGTTTATGAATTACTTCAACATTTTCAAATAGACATTAAGCATATATGTGTTTATTTCCAAAATAGATGTTAGATCAGATTCTCAAATTAGATAGGATTTTTGGATTGGTGTATGTTAATATGGGACTTGGTGAATTATTGTTGTTGCAACTCATGCTCGTCAGTTTTGAAGCAATAGAGAGAAGAAAATGATATATATTCTTGAGCTAGAAAGCCTAGAATTGCCTGATTGAAAGGTCCAAGAATTCTTGGAATGTAAAATCGAGGAGACTTGTCTTAATGATGAAATGAATAATGGGCCAGATTAAGCGATCCGGCTTGTATTATGTGAAATGAGTCAACCCACCGTGGATTTGCTGAGGTCATGAAGCAGGTTGCAACGGCCTTAACCCAATAGATTATCAAAGTGGTTCGATCATACATTTTACACCAGCAATCTTACCTTTTTTATCTTCTCGTCACTCCATTCTTGACATGAGCTTTGGAGGGACACATCATTCTAGTTGCCGACCTCTGAAGAGATTGAAGGTGACTAGAAGCAAGGTCCAGAGTTATTGTTGGAGGTTTTTACCAAAAGTTGAAAGCAACCAGAAAAAAATTGTCAACAGTTGGTGTTAACCATGGGAAACCAACATTTTTAAACTGCATATATTATTGAGAAGATCTTATTGTTGGAATTACAATTCTATACTTGCTAAAGGTCAATGTTGAATTTTTCGTTCTTGGACAACACCACAAGAGTAACTTGGCTTTACTTCAATCAAATAATAATCTTAACTCTTCCTATTTTTATTAGCGTGAGTGTGAATTTGGATCATGGAGATCCTTTTAGCCTTGTGATATGGTGAAAATCGAGATTGACTTAGTGTCAAGTTACATGCATGGATCCTTTTAGCAGCGCTATCGTGATTAGGTGAAAATCAGATCTGTCCTGGCATCAAGTTGGATAGTGCAAGTCCTTCTAGCATTATGGTCTGGTGAAAACTGAGATTGATCCTAGTATCAAGTTAGAGCCCGTTTACTACAGGACTGGGAGATCATTTTGAGAAACATGCAAATGAGTCACTGGTAACTCAGTTTCTGGGTCCATTTGATGACGTTCAGGTTGTTGGGCTAGGCCAGAAGAGGACAGGGAAATAGTTAAGTTTTTTGCAGGATTGCGTGCTCTTTTTTTTGCAGGCTAGTTCCCCATGCTTCTTGAAAAGGCCCAGAAGGTTGAACCATGATGGCACATAAGTTATTCATCATTTCAATGGTGAAAAGATTTGCCAACTTGTGTGAATCCTTGTTTTGTTTCCAAGGTTTGGACCTAACACACCCCACCTTAGAATTGGGGAGTTTTTGTTGATAAAAAAAAAAAAAGTCTTACTAGGAAGATTAAGCTAATTTCAGTGACATGTTGTATATGACATATTGGATTGGTCAGGGGGAAGATGTGGTAGCTGATGAGCTAAACCAGGAAGATCTTTTCAAGCATAATAAATGTGCACATGCTTTAGTTGTAGGCCATGACTCTACAAACGCATAAACACTTCGTGGTTTAGGTATTTTTAGTCGGTTTTTATGACATACATTATTTGTCATGGATTGATTTGGAAGGTGGGGGGTTGCCTTCGTTAGGCAACCTCATAAGTTGTTTTATGCCCATGTTTGAGCCACATTATATTTTTCATTCTCATTCTTCCACTCATTTTCAACCATACATTCTTCAATAAAATAATATTTTCCATCACATCAATAACTTTTCTTTCTTTTTCAACCACACATTTCTCATCACATCGACCACAAAAATGCATTCTCTCCACAAAAATGCCTACCAAACAGAGGCTATATGTCATCCACTTCTGAGAGTCACATCGATTGAATATTTTATTTTATTTTTTAATTTTTTTACGTATTTTGAGTGTTGATGGGATTTGACACCAACAATTCTTATATGGGAGTCACGAAGTGAGATTAGAGTTGGTAAGCTTTTTAGAGGACCTTATTTTCCGCAACTGTGGTGCTTCTCTAGTACTATTGTTTCTGAGACTTTTGAATGATACAAGCAAGGTGTCAGACCCCTTTCTGTGAAATGGCTATGGCACGGGCAATGTCTTGTCCCCTGTCAATGCCATGGATGGATGTATGCAAGATGCGTGGGTGGTGTGCACATAAGGCAGGGATGGAAACAAGACAATGTGTTGACAATGGACGAATATGAATGTAGTATATGCATTCAGTGGGTAACGGAGGTATGCAATGTAGATTTACTTAATGGCAGAATTGCATGACTGAATTATTCAGGGAATGAAAAGCTGTAGGTAAGCAGGTACTAATGGAAGTTAACTGACACGAACTAAATGAGCAAGGCAGTTTAGGCATGTTGATGACACACGAGAAAATAACTATTGTTAGGCAGTTATATTCAGGCTTTTAGTGGGCGAAAATGGAAGCTTGGTGATAGTTTTCACAGTTTTTGTAGTACACCTACATTCTTGGAATTCTAGTTCAGTTGGTCACAGCACTGTCATGTCAAGGCGGAAGGAGGTTTATTTGGCCGCTGGCCTTCTCTGGCAGTTGCCAGCAAACCTAAGTAGTTATGGGTGTTAACTGCATCGTTTTTGTATACATTTGGCCCAGTGTTGAGGCACCAATAAGAGTTGTGTTTGGCCCTTCACTAAATATACATTTCCTTTATCTTTTGGAGTAATAAAAAGTTGGAAAAAGTTTTCCTTATGCATTGTGTTGTCTCTAATTTCTACTTTCCTGTCATGCTAAGTTCAATTAGTTAGAAACTAGTCATTCGTTCAAACAATGTGCTTTTATGGGCTGACAGAGACGTGAAACCTGGGTGTCATTGCAAGCTGATTTCATTTTAAGGTTGAAACTATGTCAATTGGTATTAAAGCCTAGTTTTGGGTGTGTGGGCTGAAACCAGCATGATGGCAAGCTAAAATTTAGAGGATTGGTTTCTGGTACATTAGAGAATTTCATTGGTGACCAATGACTGATGAGGCGATCAGTTTGGCAGCGCAGGCATGTGAAACGTTGAAGTTGCATGTAGTATTGAAGATCGGATTTGAGGCGTTTATTGTTGAGATGAACAAAAATTTTGCATCCATGATGAGATGTGATGGCTATGACTTAGAATGTAAATTATTGTCTGGGATGAATAGGGAGTTTTCGTCGCTAATAATGGCAATGAACAGCCCTACTTCAAGAGATTTCGTCGCACCTTTGAAATTTAAGGTTCCTGAGCCAAAGTTCCTTTGATGGAGCCCGAAATGCTAGAGCTGGGGAACTTTCTTTGGGACTTGGTGCTGTATTTCAAGGCTGCACATGTTCCCAAAGATTGGGTTGACATTGGGAGCATGTATGAGCCGAGCAATCCGATCATTAGAAGACTAACCTGTGAAAAACAAAGACCTTTAAAAGAGATGCCAGCCTCTAAAATTGAAAGAAGGTGAATATTCTTTAAGACAAGTGAAGAATTACAATGGCGACTTCAGCTGCACTAGGCCTGATCGTGCAAGGGACTAGGGAGTGCCCAAGGCGAGAGAAGGTCAGTGCTTGATGCTTGAATTTAAAGAAACAGAAGCAGCTGTTGGGGAATTCTTGACCCAGTTGAGTGCTATGCAGCTTATTGCTGCAAATGAAAAGTGATTGTGATGTGTGTGCTTTTTCTACTGTTTATGTGAATCAGGTGGAGGTGGCAGTTGATGTTGATTGCAGTAGTGTGTGTGGCCAGTTCAAGGCATGGGAGCGTTCCGATGGCATTGGTGTTAAAAATGCTGATTTACTTGATAGCAGCATTGCATGGCGGAATAATTTTGATGTCGGGAGACAGAAGGCTGCATGCATGCACTAACAGATGTTAGATGTCATGAATTAAATCGGTGAGGAGGTTTAGGCATGCTGATGGCACATGAGGAAATAACTATTGGCAGGCAGTTATGTTCAGGCGTGTGGGAAAAAATGCAAGCTTGGTGGGTGGTTTAGTTGGTCAATTGGCCTTGGTAGGTTCCAGCAAATCGAAGGAGTTATGGGTGTTAACTGCATAATGTTTGTATATAGTTGGATAAGTGCTGAGGCAGCAAAGTTTTGTGTTGGCCCTTCACTGAATCCAAATTTCCGTTATGTTGCAGAGTAATGAAAGGTTGGAAAGAGTTTATCGTTTGCATTGTGTTGCCTCAAATTTCTACTTTTCTTTCCTACAAAGTTAAATTCGTTGGTTGGTTGTCGTATGTGCAAACAGTGTGCATTGGTGGACTGATTCAGGCACGAAACCTTGGTTCCAACGCATGCTGATTTCATTTTTCGGTTGAAAAACCTGTGTCACAAGGCATGGTGAATCCAGTCAATTGAGTTAGGAGGAGTTGGCTTGTAGACTAAGTCAATTGGCATGGAGCATTAAGGAAAACCAGCTTAGCTATTCTGATCTTAGTATTTTCTCTTGTACTGTATTTTTACACTGTAGAGAATAAGAAGAAGAATTAGAGAACACTTACCTTCCTTGTTGCCTGCTGAATTTCAAGTTTTAAAGGGAAATGCGAAACAACTTTGGAGCTTTAACCTCTGTGGTTTTGAAAATGACTCCATGATTTTAGGACCGGCTGACATGAAAAGTTAAAAAATTTGTCTTTGGCTTGTATAATTACATATTTGAAGATATCTGACCTGCACTTGAACAAAGTACGTGATATTTTTTTGTTTTAGAGATTTAGAGATCAATGTGTGCAAATCATTTTGTATTTTTTTCTGAATATCAAGAGGACCACCTATGTCAGATGTGCTGGATACTGTGTCAGAGAGTGGACTATCTCATTGTTGCCATGTTGAACGTTGTCTTACTTCATAATTGCCTATTTAGGAGTTCATATGCATGCCTTGCTGCAACTCTTTTGGTAATGTTAGTACGTACATTCATAATCTTTTGATGTATGAATATGGAATGATCCTGTGATAATTGTTTTTCCGTGCATGCATCTCTATAGCTGTCATCTTTTGTAGTTTGATGGTGTTTTGATGTCCTGTGACTTGGAGATTTTGACGTTCAATGTTTCATTTGCAATTGTCTTCTTTTATGTATTTACCTTCTGTTAATTTATAGGGAAGTGACTGTCATCATGTCTCGGCTGAAATCTCTTTGAAGGATGCTATGGTTCCGAGTCCGAGTTCATCAAGGGTTCCCAAGAGCCCCTGGATGCCATTCTCTATGTTGTTTGCTGCCATCTCGCATGAAGTTCCTTCTAAAAATATGGACATGGTCAATGCTTACTATGAGTTATTCAAGGTATATTTCTTGATACTGTAACTTCTTTTTTCCTCTCTTTATTGCTGGACAGTTCTCCTCTCCTTCAACTCTGTTTTTTCTCATCTTCTTGAAACGTGGCAGAATAAGAAGATAAATCGGGATGATTTTGTTAAGAAGTTGAGGTTGATTGTTGGAGATGCCTTGCTGCGGTCTGCAATAACTAGCCTTCAGTGCAAGGTATGTTCCCTTGTAGATTTTGTTTATGAAATTTTTGGGAATATTTTTCTTATCAGCATAAGGTACCATGTTTGATGATTATATGTTGCTGTATATGGTTGTGTTCTAAGAATGAGATGCTTTGGTATTCCGATTCATTTCTGTGCTAATTAATTTGCCATACGTGATCTTATTCAGCAATGTTGAGTGCATATTCCTTGTGGATTGGGGCATTTGGATTTAAATGCAAGTGATCCATAATAACAACGTTTTTGGAGCTCAATATAAACCCGGCATTTATGCATACATTTGTACTGGTAGGACATATTTTGTGATTTTGCACTTCCAGACCAAGCTTGTAGATGCTTGTGTCAACATTTATCGTGTGATATTTCCATTTGTGCAAAATTTGACTGAAGTGTTTTGTATTCGATGAACATCATACGATTATCCCCGTAATCCTCGACTATTTTCTTCCAACAATTAGCCAACAACAAGCTAAGCCCCAAGTCCATTTAGTACAAATTATCATAGCTGGACTGCTTCTTTCAGTGAGAAATGATACTAACATTAGTACTGTCCCTGCAACAGCCCCACCAATGAATGAACCTCTTTCCTTTTCTAGCCATTTCTTTCACCTATATTCTTTTATGATTTTTATTTAGTAATCTTATCCAACAAAATGGTCACCTTTATAAGGTGGCATCATTCTAGATTTTTATCTGAAAATTATTTTTTGATATATTGTGGTTGAATTTGTGCAGTTCTCTTGTAATAATATTGCTGTGTTGCAATCCTTGCAGATACCCTCAAAATCCAGCATAGAAATGGCGACATCTAAGTAGAAGGCAGGAAATTTTAGGCAGCCTTTGAAAGAAAGATAAAACAACTTTGCATTCTGTGTATATCAGCCGTTTTGAAGATTGTTGCAGAATGTGTAAAACTTGAAGTTGCAGTGAGGGTTGAATAGTTTAGTTCTTTCAACTTGGAACTCTTTTTAAGTGTTTTGCTTGGAACTTACTTTTTGTTCAGTCGGATGTAAATTCCTGACTAATTTACCGGCGGATGCTAATAAACGAAACTTAGTTTGTGACAGCTTTCTATCTTCTTAGTTGCTAACTTGTCATCTCCCTCCATTCCATCTCCCCCAAAGGGTGTGTAGCAAAAGTGCAGCCGAAAATCAAGTGCTTTATTCTTCAATATTTTGTGGTTGCCTGTTTAGTGTTTCGCTTGGTATTGAGAGTCATGTAACAACTCAGTACCTGAAGATCCGGTGATTGCATAGAAAAGGCCATCTCGCAATGCAAGAGCTTTAGCACTATCCACCGAGAACCGTCCACCTCTACCTCACTACCGCCCTTGCACCAAAGAAGTCCCTTCCCCCATGGGTGGCCGCGTCTGTATTAAGCTTTAACATTCCCTACCAAGGTGGCCCCCAGCCATTACTGCCCACTCGCTTCCCTCCTTCACTAGAACCCCATCAACCCATCAACGATAGTAGGAAGAACCACCACCTGTCAACCCGTGCACTCGTGTTTCATTGTCTCCACCAAATCAAGATCGAACAGCCAATCCTTAAATTTTGGCTTCTTTTGTAGCATTTAAACAACGCCAAACATGCTCTTCGATTAAAAATACTAGTTAGGAGAATGATTGTTGGCCGATTGTGCTTTATATAAATGAGCTAAAATCATGTTATCTAATCTCCAAACTCCTATTCAAAGACGGCTATTGAATTAATTTATATAAAAACTGATAAGTGAGAAATAATTGCATCAACATGATAGCAATATATGAAACATTGCCTTAATATAGAAGAGCAATTTTATGAGCAACTTGAGGGAAACAAGACACCTTGACAAAACCAAACTGGAAGAGACAAATATGATGCCGTTTGACTGAATCATGTACTCTTGAGGGATTGATACTATGATAGGGGAGAAGATGCATCAGATCCTGTCGATGGATCCCAGGCAGGAGGTTTGATATCTGGCCAGTCCCCTCGGCATCCCAGTCTTATATACAAGCTTTTCTTACCTTTACAACAAAAAAAATATTCAGTAAGTGAAAACTCACAAACTATCTACTAATATGCCAGCCTCACACCCTCTTGACAACCGATAAGGTTAGAACTGTAAAAATGGGATCCAATTCTAAACCATATGGTATATGTTCAGTATGGAAGATTGAATAGCACTTTACAATATTGAGGAAGAAAATGAAGCTAAAAATCGTACTATTTACTAAACAAGCACTTAAATGTGTTCACCTCAAGTAACCAAATTTCTGGACCATTTTTCTCACCAGAAAAATAATGTAATTGAATTATTTTCCAAATATCACTATAACTATCCAACAAAGATTGTCGTCAACCAATTAGGAAAAAGTACGTATCATAAATATTTTCCAACTAACTAGGAATTCGAGTGTTTTTAGGAAATGCAAATTTACGGCTTGATTCCTTTGTTTTTCGACCAGCTTAGGACAGCAATTAAAGATTTTCCAACTGACTAGGACTTCGAGTGTTTTTAGGAAATGCTGATGTCTGGCTTGATTCCTTTATTTTTCGACCAGCTTAGGACATAGCAATTAAAGATTTGAATGGTACAATCCCAAGAAGTATGTCTTTTGACAGTTTTGTGATCATTTAGTATTAAGAGGTCAGAAGGAACATAAGGAAATCATTTTGTAGCTCAAGCACGCATGACATCTGACAACATAATTGAAACAAATTTCTAGTTTTGGTTTCATTCCTCCTCCTTTCTTCCTTCTATGTTTCTTGTAATTTCTAGCTAAACTTACTTCTTCTCAACTATCTTTCTTGTTTTTCTAAACTCAGAAAGTAAAAGTATTGCCTAAGTAACATACAATCAAGTACGAAATGACAATAGAGTTGGGGAATAATGGCCAATAGTGTACCTGGAAGATTCTTATCAGACAAAATCGAATGTTTGAGAGCACTTAGCGAAGCTTGAGCAACTGCTTTGGAGTAATTAGCATCCCAACCCCTGAGCTTGACTACGACCTCTGCATTAGAGTAACCTTGAAGACCAATTTGGAAATTTCTCCGGGCTTCCTCTTTTGCTGACTCTTCATCTGAAATCACGGTGATGATGAACATTCTAAAAACTCATTGATTCCATGAATACACGAGAGTTTGGGAATCAAGAATTCGTTGATTCACAAGGAATGACCCAACAGTTGACGAGGATTGAGACAAATCTCGAATGATTTTTTTAAAATATCAAAATGCACCTAGCAATGAACCCTAGTTTTGATTTGTATTACCATGCAAAAGGATTAACCATATTTTTGCCTCTCCAGAATCTAAGGAATATTAGTTTCCAGTTAAAAATCTGCAGAGAAAATACAATACATCACCTGTAGCTTCTGACTTAGATAACCAAATAGTGAATCCTGCAAAAAGATGCTGCCATTTATTAGGCCTCCCAGCAGCACCATGTTTGCCACCTAATGTCGAAACAACAGCTCGGGCATGGCTGAAAGTCATAGTCAGTTGTAAGATATGTTTAACTGTGCACCATGCCAAGCAGTAAACGTGAATGTAAAATAAGTAGCAAGTAAATGTAATTGGTAAATGCACGCAAGAGTTGTTACCTACTGAGGCTTTCTAATATAGCACTTTCTGCTTCTGCTACAGCATCACAGCCCTGTGAGGCCACCCCTGCAATAGGTTACACTTATTTAACATAGCACGATGTTTAATGTAAGTGACAATTTGTTGACCCAATGTAAGATGATGCAAGTTGTATAAGCAGTCTTTAGGATATCAAGAACATCTATTGTTGACTTCTTGTAATTGTCAGTGTTTCACCTTTCAATTTTTTTATTTGGGATCTGTACTCTTGTTTCTTTTGGGGGTGCTGTTTTTTCTATTTTCTTTTTTGGGGGGATGGGGGGTTGAGGTGTCGAGGGCAGAAAGAAACCCATCAATTACAGAAGATAATGCCATAATAGGCCTTTTCATGGACTTCACCCTAAATGGAACCATATTACTTAAATCTGCTGCATTCGAACCTAAATGGGCCTTTTGCCTCTAAATCTCAAAATCACCCTTTCCATGCACTGGCAGTCTTCTGCATGATCATTAATCTTTATATTCTGCATTCGGATGTTTATCTAGCTGTAAGGCCTCTTAACAACTAAATTAGGCGCATCTCTTCTTCCATACTTAGCAAATGTTCTGTTTCATGTCTTCCCATTTTTAAAACAATAATCGAGACATCAATGCTAGGTCACGTAATTCACACTGCATAGAAATAAAGACAGCCCAAAAAATGACCGAACAATAACACATCAATCTTTGAGGCTCTTCTAAAAAGAAGCCTCTTTGCAGCATTCTAGCAAAGACGTTGAAGATGTTTGTGAATTTCAGCAATCACCCCACTAGTCTTCTTTATTTCTTCACTTTGATTGTTCTCTGCTAATCAGAGACCTTTTTATTTTATAAACTGTTAACCTCTCATCTAAAATTTTGTTAGAGAGGTGTCATATGTATTTATTTAAATCGTGTCTTCAACATACAACCTTTTCTTTTCCTGTGCCAAAATATATTTGCTACTCAAATATATTGAGCATGTTCTGAGTATATACTGACGTGCTCCCTGTGTGACTAACTAGAAAAGGAATAGAAAAATATTGAAAATCATGCCCCAAAATGTGCAACAAATGTTACACGCTTATGCTTTGGACATTAAGTGACCCTATTAAGTATAATCTGGCACACGAAAATGGAGAGCCTATTTTGAGGCTCAAAAGAGCACTTGACAGTTGACACCCTTTAATTGGCTGTGAAGTGCTGGATCAAGAAAATGGAGAAATAGGCTGCGGTAAAAAAAAAAAAAGAAGAAGAAAAAGGTGAAATCAGAAGAATAAAGAAAACACACGTGAATTACTTTAACAAATGACATTGAAAACTGATCTTAAGTCATAAAATTATTTTGAGGTAAAGAAACCTTGTTTAAATAATATACCTATCCCTTGAATAGGATAAGATTGGAAGTAATTGGACAAGACCATGAACTACATTGCAAAACTCTGACATCATTGATTAAATGATGAGTGAGTAACACTCTTTGACAAGTGATCATGTTAGTTGATAAAAATAATTTATAAGTCATTATGGGGTATTAGATAAAAATGCTACGCATAGAGAAAGAGGCTGTGAATCTGACCCCATGAATTCACATAATAAACTCTTTCCCTAGATGAGGCAACATGCAGCTTATGACCATTAGTATTATGGTACTCACACAAATCAATAGTGTCCTTGCTGTATGATTCCAGAATCTCCTTTGTGTTGAGTGGAGTATACCTATCCACCAACGAAGTTGACAAACAGCAGATAGAAACATAAGGTAATTAACCCAAAATAAATACAACAAACTCAAAAACATAAAATAAAATAACGAGGATGCCAGAAAAACCATAATAAAAGCATTTGTTTTGTATGACCAAGGTTAATTTAAAATTTAGGGGAGAGGGCAGGAAATCTAACAACATGCAATCAAACCAGAAACTCAGCTCAATTGACACTTCAAATTTCTTTCCCTATCACTTAATTTGATAAATGGTTACTCAAATTTGTGACCACATGATGCTGGAATTGCTATCCTGATGGAAATTGTGTACTTAAAACACAACATGTTGAAATCATATGAAAAAATGCATAATAAACATAGATAATCACAGGCAAAGTTATGAATTTGTATAGAGAGAACGAAAAGAAAGATTGTATTGGCATGTAGAGTAACAAATCATATGACATATAGATCTGCTCTACCATTTCATTTAACAAAAAGAAAGAACAGTAAAAGGAAAGAACAGGGGCCATACCCAAGACCAACAGCTAATTCTCGAGCAATCTTGTGGTTTATGTCAGTTGATTCCCCAACTATATAGATTGATGTTCCTTTCAAGAGTTGCGCAACTCCCGCTGTTAAGGACTCCCAAGACTCCATGATGTCAGGCCATTTTAATTCTGGGTCTTGCTTCTTCAAATTAACCACCAATTGATCATCATCTATATACCTATGGAAGACAAATAACTTTAGTTTAGCTATGTAATGCATTATTTTGATTATATGATATTCATATCATCATTAGCAGATACCATATTGTTTCTGCAGGCTTTATCATCCCGTAAAGTTTATTTGTATCCAGGAGAGTCCTAAGAAATCCACTGTGCTGCACCTTAATTTCCAAAGAGTTCTCATTTGCATCTAAAAAGATCTCCTTAGGACTCATGCCTTCTTCCCTGAGGTCCAACCTCAACTCCACCTCAGAAGAACCATCAGAAAACTGCAACACATTAATATTTTTACGAAATCCATAATCCAACTTGGTGCGTAATGTCATTATAGAAATTTAAAACTTGGTGCAAAAAATACAAGATGAGATTGGAAAGATAAGAAATGATTTCAATTCAGACTCCTCGTTGTTTAGCCTGATGAAATGAAAATTGTAAACTGTGATGAGAGAGATTATATCCAAGTTCTTCTGTTTATTTAAAACCATTTTAAATATTTATTACATTTCCAGGGCGAGCTTAGGAATTTCAAATTTTAAATTTTTTGTTCTGAAATTCTTATTACCCAGAGGGCCAGAACTATCTTATAGTGTCTATCTAGATAGATCTCCAGAGGAAGAAAATCCCAGCTTTGCCACTAATTTGCGAATATAATATGAGAGTTTCAGTATCCTCTTATTGATTAAACTTGAAAAGATTTCATAGTTAATCAAATTAGAAAGTAATTTGCAATATTTATGTTAAACTACAGAGAATGAACCTTGTCTCCAGAAACAATACAACATAATAAACTAAGGAAACAGCATGCCACTTAACTTGAACAATTCGTGCACAAAAATATTCAAGAAGCCACGAAGTGCAACAAATGTACATAGGAAGCCATATTTGGCTATTGATTTATGTAATGCTTACATTATACATATTTCTAAAATGTCAATATCGATTATTAGTTCATTGACAAGAACTCTTAAAACCTGAAATCCTGAAGGCGGAGTGCTGAAGTTTTTTCTTCATTTTTTCTCTGCCATCAAACACAATACCATAGTAGCTCATTATTGTATTACCAAGTACTATGTGCTTTAGATGCTCATTTCCAACTATAATGGTTACACCACTTCGTCTGAAAACTAAACTAAGCTATTATAGAGGGGACGAACTTAAAATCTAATAAAATTATAACTTTTACACCTCCCTAATGTACAGAATCTTTTTTTTTTTCAATCAGATGCATAACTTGTACACAGTTCTGATGAATGGTAAACTAAAATCTTTCCAGAGAACAAACTTATTTATTTAAATTGTGCATTCAACAACAACCCATAAAATTAACAATAAGTATCACGTCCTATCTGACACTTGAAACTAATCAAGAAAACTAAATCTCCAACCATAATTTTCTATGTTAAAATCAGTTGATGTCCAACATTTCCGAGCAAACCCAGAAAAAAAACCAAGAACACAAGATAATCCTAAAACTAAACTATAATCTTGCCTCATAATGGGTGGTGCCTGTGGAGACAAAGGGAATGCTGCTACAAAGTATGCGATTGATTTTATTGAAATTTCCAAAAGCCAAACGAGGAAATGAGGAAAAAGGGGTAAATTCAGGAGTGGAAAAGGAGAGAGAATTCTTGGGAATGAAAAGGTGAGTCTTGGTTGGATTTAGAGAGAGGAAGCTCAGGGTAGTAGTAGTCGAAGTGGACATTTCGTGATGTGTGTTTGGTGGGAAGAAGATAAGCTCGCTATTTTAATCGACAAGGCCCCTTTTCTGTCTCCTATTATTTCCGCAAGAACTGAAAATATACAGTATTGTTCAATTGTATTTCGACGACGACATGCTTATAATATCTTTTAACGGATTGCTAAAAACTTTTGCCACGTGAGCAAAATTAATAATGTAAGAAGATATCGTGTCCCATGCAATTTGATAAGACTGTTAAAATGATATGGTAAAAGATAAAACAAATATTTTAAAGAGTTCCGTCTCGATTCAGAATCTTTGTTAGGCAAATTGACTCAACAAAATTTATATATATTTTTTTATGTATCGTTAGATCGTCCTAGGTAATTCACCATATTAAAGATTTCCACAATTGGGTTTAAGTGTAGATTCACATGAAAAAAATATAAATTTTCACTTGGTTCATATCGTCATGCAATGACACGAGACTCAACAATTTGGTAAAAAATAATAGAGTAATACCATTCAGCCCAATTGGCGCTTAGCATAACACCGATCTAAATGGTAACTAGATGAATTAAATAATAAATTCATTTAAATACAAAGTCAAATGAACGATTTAATTAGTATTATTCACAATAATATTGGGTTTATTTTCACTTGTTACATGATGTTAATTTGGGCTTCACGGACTAGAGTAAATTGACAAATGGCCCAAACGATATGGCCAAATTAAATGGATTCCTTTTGTAGCCCATGGGCCATTAGAAATGCCTCACCATTATTTGCTGTAACAGACCATGCAGTGCAATTGTCATTCATAACATCTGTGTTTTTATTTTTCATTTTGAAGCATGGCCCATTAGGCTAACCAGCGCCTACTATCCACCCCAAATGGCTCGGCATATGTATTGAATGACAAAATGTTCCGCTAAATCCCAATATTTTATTTTTATTTTCAAACTTTAAATCGTATTTTGAAAAAATGTAAATGGTAGAAAATGAGGATATTATAATCTCTATGCCCATCCCTCCCGTTATCATCCCTAATTTGTACTCTTCAAGAATTCTAATTAATAATCAATTGAATTGAACTCTACTAGCTGCGCCTCCGTTCGGCAAAAAATTCAAATAATTTATAATGGTCAAACTTCATTTCATTTTCAAATACAACCAAATCAAAAGAAAATCTAACTTAAATCCCAACAAGCATTGTTTTTACCCTCACCACCACCACCATGGCAAAGAATTTCGCTAGAACCATCGCCGCCGTTAGCACCTCCACCTTCTACACTCGCCACCCCCACCCCAACAACATTTACAGCCACCATCCATTGTTGCCGCCATCATCATTCACGAACCACCCACCATCCAAATACACCATAAAGAATCAATATTGCATGTGTAAAGAAATTGACTTTTGATTTGGTGGAATCCGGGCTCAGTTCAACTTACTAATATCAAACCACAATCAAACAATTAACTCGAACCCACAACTACTACTACAACTTTTGGTTACCACTTCTAATATACCCGTAATGAACACAAGTATGATGGTGTTTGCAAAAAAAAAAAAAGGTCACAAAGGCAGAGAGAAGGCCAAGGCACGAAGAAGGAAACGGAAGCAGCCACAATTTCTCTCTAATATATTCACAAAGCACACACACGTTTCCAACACTATGAAATGGGTGTGTATAGGTTTAGGGTTTAGGCGGGCCGACCACGGTAGTGCGATGGTTGCCATAGTGACAGTTTAATACATGTAACATAGTGTGTTACAAGTCATGGTGGCGACAATGGAGATGGAGGCAGAGGCAATGTAAACATTGGCGGTAAAATGTGTTTAACACAATTTTGCGAAATGTAATAGATCGTGTACCAAATATAACGCATTATGTTATAAAAGTTATGTAAAATAATTAAAATAAAAAAGTATTTGAGTATAAAAAAGTTTTAAATACCTATTTGATTGAACTAAAAAAGTTGATAAAAAATTAAATCAAAAATTAATAATTAATTTTAACCACATTTTATGGAATCCACAATTTTCATCAACTTTACAATCACATATTTTATTAATTTTTTATCAAAATCTACTAAAAATCCGACTTTTAGCAAAACCAATCGGGGCTGAAAGTAAGTATGAAATTAGTAAATTTTAAAGGGTATTTATGAACTGTTCCCTTTTATTTAATATAGGTAAAGTCAAATGGACCCTTTAAGCCATGAGGAGCGCCACACATTCTATGATAAGTTGTGTCAATAAATGACATTATTATTTCTTTTTGAATAATGCTATATGCACAACTGGGATGTTCCATGTGATATTGGTAAAATCATAATGTCAATAAATGGTAAAATGATATTGTCAATTAATGTGTAGATATGAGATTATTTTATTAACCTTATCATTTAATATTACATGGAAATCGTCTTAAAATTTGTACATGCAGAATTACCCATCCTTTTTATATAATTTGTTCTAATTAAAGGTTGATAATTTTTCGGATTTTTATTCACGAAACCAAGCAGACATGTTCGGATCTTTAAAAAAAAAAAAAAATACTGGATGGTTTTTATCTATGTTCATATTCTAGCTACCGAATCAAATTTTCATGTGATTTAAGATTGTTTGAATAAAAAAATCAACCATGAAGTTAATTTACATATATGTGAAGAATAAGAAACATTTTTGACGGTTAAAATAGAAAATATGAAAGTGAAATAAAAACACAATAGCTTGTATTTTTACTATTCCTTTGAAGCTTAAAATGTGTCCGATCGGATTGAATCAAAATAATCAATTTTGATCTATTCCATCCACGGATACCTTTGGTTCAAGGTTCATAATTTCTACGAGTATGTATTTGATGATTGTCTTTGGTATCGAATTGAATCGAACAATGTTCACCGATAGTTTTAAAGATCATAAAATGATGAAGTATTCTCTTATTATATTCGGTGAAAAGTTTGACGAGATAAATCTACAAATCGAGTAACTATTGGGTCTCGATATTAATCGACAATAATCTTTATTACCGATTACCAAATAACGAACTCCAGTGACAAATCTTGACTTGTCTTGTTGGTTGTTTTGGAAGTGTAAGAATTTTATGTGAAAATGAAAGGAGACGTAGAGCCCGCCTTGAATGCCGGGCAGACAATGACAGGGCAGAAGCTATTACAAAAGTATGGTCTCATTCTGCCCTCTGCCCGCATTCCCATGACTATTATTACTCACTTAGCCCCACTCCCTCTCTGCCCCCATAGGCCTTAGATATGACATATTTGAACTTCAATTTATTCTTATCGGTCACTAATCTTTGGGGTATAAAACCTCAAACGAATATTATACTTTCAAAGTTGTTCTCATCTTTCATTTTAGATTTTTTTGAATAGTAATTGAACTTTCAAAGTTGTTTTTCCGACATTCGATTGATTTTTTTTTTAATAGTTGTTGTACTAACAAAGTTTTCTTCCATCCGTCACTATACCTTAAATGTAGTTTTTCATTTGCCATCAGTTCGGATCATTAGAAAAATTACAAGTCCTATTTACCATGCATCGAAATCAAAAATATTTTCGTATGGAAAGAGAGAGTGATGGATAAAAAACAACTTTGAAAGTACAATGACTTTTCAATTTTTTTTTAAAGTTTAGTAATTGTTGGAAAATATGTTGAAATACAATGACCTTTAAGATTTTAAAACCCTAATCATCTGAATTTGTATCCCCTCTATTATTTCATTTAGCCTTTAGGTCCATTAATCCAAGTGCTACCTAACATATTTTGCAAGATGATTAGCTCCCTTGTGTCTCCCATTGAATGGTTCATTAATTGGATGTCGAAGATTTAGATGACGTGCCACACCCTATCAAGTGAATAAGACAACACTTTAGATTTTTTAAGGGGGTGATTTAGGGATATTAACTATTACTCATCTGGTTTGATTTTAATTAGATGGCGAAAATATCAATATTAAAAATTCTTTTACTTAGAAGCGGACAAAACAATTTGCCAAGTCGACCCTCAAGCCAACCAACGGATTAATGGACGCCGATGTAGTTGATTAATAAGAATCAATTTATAAATTCAGGGATGGATTAGAAACACGGTTGAAAGTTGATGGACTGTTTGGATTTTAACCCTTTTACAGAGAGAGAGAGAGAGAGAGAGAGATGGATCATGAATGAATTTTTAAAGAATGCAGAGAGAGAGAGTCAGAGGAGAGCAGGGGGCAGGCGGGCAGTGAGTCAGGTCAGCGAGGTGTCAATCATAATGCAATGGATTGCAAAATCATTGAATGGTTTCTGGTCCCTATTTCTTTCTCTCTCTAAATTCTCATTCACTGCAAAAAAGAAATTATATGACACGTCGCTTGCTATCACTCGTGTGTTTTGTTTCTCCAAAGAATTTTTATCTTATGCTGCAGACCCCTCTCTCTCTCTCTCTCTCTCTCTCTCTAAACACACACACACACACACATGTGGATGAGAATATACCCGCAAGAAATCTAGCTATATTATGTGTTCTTGAAGAGAATTTATGGTTTTGTTTGTTCGTTTTTGTTTTTCTCTAATAATTCTTTGTCCTGTGGGATCTTAGGCAGTGTTTGTTCCTATGTAAATATGTTTGGTCAAACTTAAAAATGTAGCTCAAATTACTTTTAGGTAAATTAAATTTGAGATGGTGCCCCGATATTTGTTGAAAGCTCGTGAACTATATCGAAGATGAGTTGTGACTTTTTTAGCTATTTAGATGTTGAAGGCAGACCGTAGTGAGCCAAGTTATTTTTAGAGATACTATACTTGATTTACGCCTCTATAGAGTCATATGGTACGACAATTTCAAGCAAATATAAAAAATTAAGAACCGAAGAAAATTAACAAAAACAATAGAAATATAAATAGAATGTAAGTGTTGTTTAAGAGAGATTATTAGAAGTGAAAATTAATTTAATTTTTTTGAGAGAATGTGGTTAAAAAAGTAAGAATGTTTAAGAAAAAAATTTCAAATGTTATCGAATGCTAACATTGGTTCAATACAACTCCAAACCTCTTTTTTCATCAGAAAAAGTTGTTTTGTAGAACAAATGGCTACAATAGAAAAGACGAAATGATACAAAATGGTCGAAGTTCTTGTAAAGAGAGGGATTTTATCAACAGTGAGGGGTGGTATATGGAAAAATTAAGACAATCTCTCTAATGTGGTAGATAAAATGGTATAAATGACTACGGTGATTTTAAAATGATGGCAACGACTTTTATAATTTTCGTGAAGGCTAAGATATGATTTGATGTCGAGAACGACACACCTTCATTGGTGTTATGCTCTGTTTGGCTTATATAAAAATCAAATTTTTAGTAGATTTTGATAAAAGTTGATAGGAATACGTGATTGAAAAGTAAGTAGGTCTCATAAAACGTGTGATTAAAATTAATTGTTGAATTCAATTTAAACTTTAGTCTAACTTTTTAATTGTACCAAATTGATATGACATGAAGGTAATTCCACTTAAAAATTTTGAATTTTATATGACGGTTCCTTAAGGGGTGGACTCTTTTAGATAAAGACATGCTTCAACATATATTGAAATTTGAATTGGTTTATAAATGTTGGTGTTGCTCTTCAATGGAAACTCTTTCCCACCTTTTTATCAAAGGAGCTATTATGCAAACGGTGTGGCTTATTTTGCTAACTCTTTTGAGCTTAATTTGTCAGGGATATATAGCATATTCGATTGTGTCGTCCTTCGAATGTGAATGGGACCCACGCGTTAACAAATTTTAACTTCTCTCTTCCATGTATACGTTATTTGCACACTCGAATAAACATGTTACAGCCCAAACCGCGACTTTCAATGTAAAAAGATAAGGTCACAATTGTGTGCTGACGCTCAAGTCAACATAGGGAAAAATATTTTATGGTTAGGAGAAACATGAGAAAATGAGAATGCTAGAGTCAACTTTATATTTTAGTGGTTATCCTTACGATGACACAAATTGTGAGTTTTTATAGGCACAAGAGATGTAGACCATTATTGTCCTCTATTTTGCAAGTCCTTTGGACATTTTCAAATCGGCCATTCCCGTAGGGTCCTTCAAAGATAGTGTTTATATCTCTGATAAGGTGTAGTCTACGTATCTCTATCGATTCCTTTACTGTCCTGATTTTGCCTATGTGGATGTACCACGATACCTCCGCTGATCTTCTCTAAAGATTGCGCAGCATCGATTCAGGGAGGTTAATGTTGCTATCTCAGTGACTGCTGGCCTCCAGCTCTCGTTGAGGAGGAGCAATCCCTCCTCCTAGGTTGTGGGGTTCTATCAACCCATATCGACTTGGTTCATCTGGTTCACCAGGCCCTTAATATCAAGTCAATCATTGGTGTGATGCCTCTAACTCCGATGAATTCCGAAGAACTTTGGTTGCGAAGCTATGGATGTTTCTAGTTTAAACTTGTAAATGATAGTGTTAACACGATTCAAATACGTATGTTCTAGATTCTGGCTAAGTTTGTTCAAAGATTAAGAATTTTGCGAGATGGGTCAAGTGATGTATTTGGGGGGGGGGGGGGGGGGTTCACTAG
>CAIGRP010019316.1:55730-69602 GCA_903798385.1 Fraxinus cuspidata
GGGGGGGGGGGGGGGGGGGGGGGGGGGGGGGTGTTCACTAGTGCTAATTAAGCATACATAGACGCAACGAGATTGTTGTTATAAATCCACGTATTGCCTAATCTTAAAAAAGCAAGAAAATTTGCAGATATTCTTATGCCTCTTTAAAACTTGTCTTTTACTTTTTGTTATTTCCCACTTCCTGACTGCTAAACTTTTAAAAATTAGTTCCTTTACTGGTCCACACTGTATTGGTACCTTTTCCTTTCATTTTTCTTTGTTAGGATTTAAGAAAGTATAAAGCATGTGACCCTGCCTAGGAATGAATATAGAAGAAAGTGAATTTTAAGAAAGTGTGAACCAAGGGCAAACAATTTTAACTTGTTATCGGAGTAGAGACGTAATGTGCTTTCTTTTCGTAGCTTGGCCATCCGTCGCGAACCAAGACACTCGCTAAGCCCATTTTCAATCACACTTTCTTTTAATAAAATAGTTATACATATAAATTCAGAACTTTTTCTTATTTTTTAACCACATATCGTCACAAAAAAATGGAACTCAAACGAAACCTAAATAGACTTTCGGAAAGAAATAGCTGCATAGCCAGCACCATATATATACTATAAAATATCTTGGGAGACATATTTAAGTGCATCATACAATTACCAAGGATTTCATCTTAATGATTTTTAAATACCTCTAATTCTCTCAAACTTTTTCATCCCTCTCTTTTCTCATTCTAAGTGCATACAACAATACATATTAAAAATCAATTAGATATTCCATATTTACGAAGGAATATAATATGTTGATTGATTGAATTTTCATAGGCTTTGATAGTAAGGGCCCTTTCTCCTTTTGTTGCTTTCTGTCTTTCTTGTCTCCTTGTCTTTCTTTAACTCTCTTTCCTTTTTCTTTTCCTTTTCCTCACTTTTTTCCTTTCCTTTTTCCCTCTGATTTTCCTCAGTGGGTACCTGATTCTCTTCGCCAGCCAGCTCCCGTCAGGGATTATAATGATTTCAAAATGAGTAGATTTCACTGTGCCCTCCCCAGAGTGAATTCCAAATTGGGCTCTTTGGTGCTTGTCTCTGATAGGCTTGATGAGCTCATTTCAGATAGTCTGTCATAGCTTAAACACTTTGGTTCCATGTCCTGCTGTTCACCATCATTATACACACTTGAGTATACTGTTTTCTGTATGTATGTGTATATAGGTATATGTATATGTGGGTGTGGGGTGGGGTGGGGTGGGGTGGGGTGAGAGGGGGGTATGTACAAGCAACAAGTATGTGAAATTTGAGAATATTTACAAGGACAATTGACCAGAGGAATAATAAGGGAATAACCATCATGCAATTCTATCAACTCTTTGTAAAGATCTGTAGGTTTGTTTCAGTGGATGTTCATATCTAACATTCAATACTTATTCTATGAAATCTACTTTTTTGACTATGGAAAAACATAATCCAAAGGGAAAAACAGTTATATATGCTTTAAAATAATTATAACTAGTCCTACAACGGACTCGATTGTATTTTGATAAGGTAGACTCGAGTATGCACGACTGGACAATATTAGGAACCTATACAAATATAATTTTGCCAAGATTAATCATAAATAATACGTATTCTTTAGGAAAAGCTAGCTAAAAGAGAAAACAACATTCTCTAGGAAGATTTGTCATAGCTTTAAGTTTTCTTTTTCACAGGTATTAGTAGACCCATGGATATTGCAAATGACTTGTCCAGCTTTTGAAAAGCCTCACATTTTACTTTACACAGTTGATGGACATAAATATATATTCCCCATGCACACATGAAACACAGAATTTTCAAAAGTGATGAAGGGCTTTTTAGTAACTTCACCTCAAGAGAGGATGGCAGTTTGTTCCCTCCACAGTCTCTTGTTTTTCCATGCAACCAAACTTCTCTGCTAAAATTAAGAGAATATTTTTTTCTATCAGTGGAAGCCATGCATGCATGCAGAATAAAAAGCAGAAACTGATAGAAAATCATCTTTTTTTACTGTCTTATATATAGTTTCTTTCTTTCACTTTTTATTCTCTGCCTAAAGTTGAACCCACCCACCAATGTGATACTACATTAACCCATAAAACAAAACATACTTCAAGGAAGTTTCAATTGCCAAAGCTTTGGCATCAACATTTCTACATACACATGGGGCCATGCATTACAGTGTTGAGCTTTGAGACTAATAAATTTCTCCATTTTAGGGTCCCATGTAAATAGCATTATCTGTACCCACAAAATCCAAAGGACACAGATATGCCTATTTTTAGGTGGATTCATGCATTTCAATTGGGATTCCATTGCTCCCGTTTGGTTTGGTTAAACATCAACATTTTTAATAAATTTTGATAAGAATCAATGAAATGTGCAGTTGAAAAGTTAACAGCTTTAGGACCAAATCAAATCCTTGATGATGCGTTTAGACTGAAATCAACAGTACTGGATTTTTTTCTCTATTCTCTACACTTTCTGTTCAACCACTATGCTGATATTATTATTACACCATGATGAACAGACAGTACAAAACAGTAAATAATACACAATATTCCTCTTCCTTTTTATTGTTCTTTACTATATGGTTGAGAGGAAGGAAGTTATTTCTGACACCTATTCTTACTAATTTATTTAGTTAAATTATTGATCTTTGAATTCAAATTGCTGTAGGTCTTGCATTTATAAGAATTCATTGGTATATCAAAGGAAAAAATAAAATGGTTCTCAAAAATTTTATTTCTTTTCTTTTCTTAAATTCTCCCACCCACCAAAAGTGTCATACAGTAATGTTTTCAGAAGTTTTGTCGGTCGGTTTGGTGCAAACCTGAAACGAAGCTAGCAGCCATTACGGCAAAACTTGGAGGTATTTTCTGACTTTTACAAATGGCAAGTTATTATATTTTTTAAATGAATGCTGCTACTCTATCATGTTGTCTATTTATTAAAAGACTATGTTGACCTCATATATGCTCTTTAACAATTTTCTAAAATCTAAATTTAGGGATACTTTTGTAACTTAAGTCAAAATCAAATGAATAATTGGATTATTCTTGAAATACAAAGAGTACAAAACGACTGTGATATGCCATTTTAACCTGTATTTAGATCCAGTTAATACTACACTAACCTCCAATGTACCAAAGTGAACAAATAAGAATGAAATTTTTTTAAGTCTTTAAAGATTTTAGTGAAAAAATTCCTTCACATATTATATATATTTTCTATTTAAATTTTGTCTCCAGCAAGAACTTATCTTTTCATTACTTTTCCCTTTCTCTTATTCTCGTTCTTTTTGGGTTTGCATTCTATTTGTTCTTTTTCTCTTTTGGGGATGTGTTGGTTGGAGGGTTTTAATTAGATATTTATGTACAACATACTCAGTAACTAGAATAAGGGTTCGGACACTTTGTACTGAAAACACGTACATAAAAAATGTAACAAGTTGTCTAAATATACAATCGAAGCCTGTAATAATATGATTTTACCTTGAGGAGTTGCTCCACAGATTTTGACAGTCCTTATCTTGACTCCTATTTTGCTGAAGTGAAAATTCAGGCTTCCTTGAGTTCTGAAACTCAAACAGTAAATCATCTGAATTATCCCCTGACGAACCATTTTCAAACACATCCGATTGTCCTAATTACATGTGAAAAAAAATAAAAATTAAGGTTTGTGTTTAATATAGTGAGTTTAAGGTAAGAAGAAAAATGAACTTAATTAACATCAATTTTAGATATTAACCGGAAGTAGCTGCTGCTCTATCAGTTGATTTCACCGTTCTGTACATCTGCAAAGATAAAGCAAAGCAAAGCAAGCCATGCCATGCCATGCCATCAATATCAGATAAGTAAAGAATTACTAATGTAGGTCATCCTATATTGTAGCATGATGCAGTAAATGTACGTACATTGAGTAAATGATGAACTTTTCGTACGATACGTGTCCCCGTGTGTGTATATATATACGTGCCGTTTCGTGAAGGTTAACCATGGTTAATAAACAATGGTTTCTAAACCCAAAGATATGCAGATTATATCATTGAGTCATGATAGTGTTCGGTACTTTCTTTTGAAAAAATGTGCAATTATTTCAAACAAAAAAAATAAAAATAAGACGGACTCTGTGTTTTGAATTCTTTTTGTTTTGTCTTATATGTTTGATATATTATTGTTGAATGAATTACTCTCTCTCTCTCTCTCCCCCACTATCATATTCATCTTTTTCTTTTACATGGATGGTTCATTCTTCCAAGCAAAAAGCTGCAAAATAGCTTGCAGAGCCATCAGATCTAGTAGGAAAAAAAGTGCTGACGAATTGAGAGCCTCGCTGCAGGGAAAAAAATGAAAATTGGAATTTGAAATTTATGTGTTTTGACATTTTCCCATTTTTGGCACAGACTGATCCTTACAAAGACTGAGACGCCATTGTTAGCAAACAATTGGTGAACAAGCTCTATAAAAGTTTTAATTTTGATTTGGAGAAGAATAAGAGTGGAATTTACCTGTAAATGGGACTTAACATGTGCCAAAGTGAGATCTTTAACGTCCATGAGCTCAAGAACTGACTTCGGTGTAGCTCCTAATTTTCAAGAACAAACACAATGTTTACTTACAAATTCTGTCTCTATTACAGAAAACGTGTAAGATCGAAGAAGACACGGAGAGAAAGCAGTATACAGTACTAATGTGTAGGTTTGTGTGTATATAAGCTAAAAGGATAATAATTAAATTCAGAAAGAAAGCTAATTAAAGAATGAGACCAACTTTCATGGCCACCCAAGAGCTCAACAGCATGAACAAAACGGGAATGAAGGGTAGTAGTCCACCGCATCCGAGGAGCCCTCATGCTCCGTTTGGCCGGGAACCTCGAAAAAAACCGTGATCTCATTAGGCTTTGAGGCTGAAAAGGGCTTCTTGAAGCAGTATTATTAGGAGTAGAAGATTGTACAGATGCATCTAAATTTTGCTGATGAGCAAATGTGAAGACCGGAGGGTTCTGGTAAACTGGAATTCCTCTTATGGGCCTCAAGAAACCGAGCTCCGGGCTTAACTCTTGATGGTTTTGGTGGTGGTGGAAGGGCTGAGAACGGAGGTGCTGCTGGTGTTGCTGTGGAAAATGGTGGATGAAATTGTTTGTATTGTTTTGAAGAAGGTGAATATGGTTACAGTCAGATTCCGAAACTCTTTGATTTGATAACGAAAGATCAAAACTGTTTTCAGGCCTAGCCATTGAAGAGGTTGAGTTTCTAGAATCTAGAGCTCTATTCCAGAACCCCAAATCCATTTCATCCTCTCTTCTTCTCCAACCTGATGAGGTTTTGCTATTTGGGAGGCTGATTTGTAGAGATAGGTCTGGTTGTGCTGGAAATAACTCCATATCAACAATCCAGGTCCGGCCCGGAAAAGTTTCTATCTACCTTTCTTGTTTTTCCCTTTTCTTCTTTAACCACCACTCTTTTAGGGTTGCAGAAGGATTAGAAAAGGCCTTGTTGGAGGACTAAAGCTGAGATTGGATGCAAAATTTCCGGGATAGAGACAAGGAAAGAGAGAGAGAGAGATTTTCTGGGGTTTCTTCAGATGGGATTTGATGATCAAATTGTGAGGAGTAGTTGCAGATTTGAGATTGAAAGAGAGAGAAGAAATGACAAGCTATGAAGTGAATGGTTCTTCGTTTGTGTGAAGTATATGCAAGAAAGTGACACTTAAGGAGAAGAGGAAGGACGGGGTTGAGGTGGGTGTAGAGGGGGTTGGTCCGCTGGGGTGTTGTATTTCAAAAGTTTTACCTTAAATAAATATGTTCAGAAGCAAACCAATAATAGAGGTTGTATTTTCATTTATTACCTGACTAATACATAACTCAAGACCTGCTTATTAATTATAATTTTTTGAATAATGCCATGTACGTTCTAATTACTAAAGGGTCCAATGTTTCATTGTCCAACCTTAGTTTATTAAAACCCACTTTCTCTTAGACGAGTATTTGATATGTGAAAGGAAAAATAAAAAATAAAAAAATTCACGAGTTAAGCAGCCAGACAACTCAATAGAATTTAATGAAACAAATACATAAATAGTTATTTAACTGAAGTATCTATATGTTTAGCCACTGCTCGACTATCGCGTCGAAATAATTTAATGACTAAAATTAAACTTTTGTAACCAAAAAACCCAATTTTCACTCGTCCATATACTTTTGGGGTGGGGTGAGAAAGGGAGAAATAAAAGATGGAAAAGAAAAAGTGAATTATTTTGAGATTTGATTCTTTTTTAGACTTTCTTTTTATCTATATATGAATTCTTTATAAGCGCAAGAAAAGGAAATTTTAGTGCAACCTTTTAATCTTTGCATTTGTCCCTCAATACTTACCTTTCCCAAAAAATACTCTTTATTGAACTGACACTAATGGGTTTGTACCTTATCTTTCCAAACCCTAAATTCAAAAAAATAATTAATTTCTTATAAAATATAAATGCCACACGATCTTGACCCATTTTCATTACCCCGTTGTCTAGTATAATATTGACCAATCATTACAACTTTTAGTTCAATTTAGGACTATAATTAGTTTAGGACCAATTTTCTTAAAAGAAAATTACACTTTTAGTCCGTCTCCTTGAGTGCACTTGAAGCGGCCGGACACCAGTGGGACCAACATTATTGGGAAGATCCATTGATAGATTAGCAATTTTAGACTTAGGTTCATTGCTTGTAAAAAAAGGAAATGATTGGGAATGATTCGGATGTCAAGTGAACTGGTTTTGGGAGAAAGAACAAAAACTCTACTTATATTTCTTCAAATCCTTAGTACCAGATTTACTTAGGGTATCTTTGATAGTGTTAAAGCCCACCTTATTCAGAAGGGTTTCATATTTTTTGGATAAGAGTTGGTGCATCGATGACTTTCGACAAGAACCAAGGAATTCACGAGTGCTTGCAACTATACCTTTGTTCCTCTATCGAGTATAGAGTCTTAGCTCTAATACCATGTGAACAAAGAAGACGAAAAATGAATGAAAGAAATTGTAGCGTTCTATTTATATGTCAATTACAACTACTAGTATGGAATGTTATAATAAAGGAAATATACAAGAATATTTACACAATAATGGAAAACTATCGAAGATTTATAGAAATTGGTACAATATCAAATTGATTTGATTCTTTTGATTCCAACAGTTTACAAAGTTATCTTTGGTGAGAATTTATTTTTTTTCTTTTTAGGCTTGCTATATATTTTTAAGATTTTTTTTCTCTTCGGGTGAGAGGTTGGATTGAGAGGTGTAAGGAAGAAAACATATTTCCTTAGTTTGACTTTTATGCTGTGTTTTCAATTTCTCATTCATAGCATTTTTCTTGGACCTACGTAGTTAAATGAATAAGCTCTTTTCCCCTTGTGCACACTTGCAGCGGCTGGGCGTTGAGTGTGACCAACATTGTTGGAAAGATCTGTTGGATTAACAATTTCAGACTCAGGTTTCATTGCCTAGAAGAACTGAAATATTTGGAGATGACTCGGATGTCACTTGAAACTGGTTTTGAAGAGGAAGAACTATGAAAGATCAAGAAAGAAAAAAATCTTCCTTATATTCCTTCAAATCCTTATCTTCCAATCATGATGTCTACTCCTACTGTAGATAAGGGCTAGAGGAAAAAAATATTGCTATCAACAAAATTGCATCGGCTCAACAAAACTCCTAAATTGAATTGGACCGAACCAGATCTGAAATGAGCCGAGTGATTCGGTATCCAATTCTTTTCTTCTTAAATTAATTATCCGAATGAGTATCAGAATTGAGAACCGACGAGTTTGGTTCGATTCTCGGTTTAGAACCAAGAACTAAATAATCGAATAAGAATCGAATCTCCCAATTTTTTTATATTAAATACACCAAATTATTTTAATTTTTGAAGATAAATTTGACAACTAATTAGTTGAACCAAAAAATATCATTTTCCTGTTTGTCAACTAATTAATTGAGCCCAAAATATCATTTTTCTCTTGTGAGTCCAAACCCAACTTTGTAATTCAAATTTCAAATAATCAAAATTGAGTGGCCTAAATTTTTCTCAATCATTCCGTCTTTTCTAAAATAATCAAAGATGAGCATCTGCGCCTCTTCATCTTAACCTTTTCCTTCACTTTGATCAAAGAAAGTTTCATCTCATTTCTTTTTAAATTAGACTACGTTATTTTGTAAGATAATATTGTTGTAAGAGCTAATATTGAATATGTCATTAGTTGAATTAATGTAATTTTGTTGTAAATGTTAAAAATTTAATTATGGTGCGGAACCGTATGGAAATGAATCGGTTCTATAAGTAAATTTAGACCCGAAGATTCTACTTACTAAATACTTGAAAATTCTAGTTCGATTTGATTTGTTTCTAATGTCTAGCCCTACTATGGATGGACACAAAAGTATAAATTTGAAGGGGCCTTTTATGTGCCTGAATAACCTACAAAGATACACTCTTAACACTCATGGATCAAGTTTTTCCCAATTGTGTGCACGAACATGAATAAATGAGACAAGCCCGAATACTTTAGGAGAAAATTTGCAAAACACTTGACAATCAAGAAAAAGTTAATGAATGTACTTGTATGACTTTTGAACCATAGGAACTAGAAAATATTCAATTTATTAAGAAGATGTGAGCTTCATCAACATAATTGGAGCATGACGTTTTGGAACATTTTAGGGAAGTTGAAGATTTGTTGTAAACTACATGTATTAAAAGAAGGGTAAAATAATAGAGTAGAAAATTTAGAAGGACTAAAATACAAATTTTCCTTTTTATAGTTGAGAATTGATTTTCTTTAATTCTTCTTGAATGTCTTTGTGAAAAGATTAAATGCTCAAATAAAAATTACATAAAAGATAATTTAAAAAAATAATATATATATATATATATATATATTAATTATTATTCTTATTATTTTTAATAAGTAATAGACATGGTCGCGTGAGCCAATTATGTGTTTCCTTTCCATACTTCACAAAGGTGAACATCTATAACTCATGGTATACCTTACATTTGTCGGCATTCTTTTCTATTTATAATACAAAATTTCTCTTTTCTTTTTGTTCCTTTTTTTACACTGATGGACTTATTAATGGCACAAAGAATTACCAGTATATTGTCGTAGTCTTGACACCTTTGTGCTATATCATCCACTATGTCCCATTATGTCACAAGTCACATTGGCATAATTGCTCCATATGATTTCGTTATTATTATTATTTTTTAAATAAATAAGTTGTGCCTTTTGGAACCTATTAAATGAAAAATCCATCGCAAATTCTTTAAAAGAATTATGAATTCCACATAAATATTCATTTTTCAAATGAAAATTGAAGAAATCATTCTTCCATACAACATCTTAATTGAATTGTAATTAACGACTGATGAATTAAGTTGAATTTCATATATGTAAGGATCAAAATCCTAGTGACATTTTATTTCATAGATATTTTTTTGAAATTGTGTGAAGTCTAATTATATTGTTCATGAGTATATGAAGCATTCTATATTTGTATTAGAAAATAAAAATAAAAATCTGATTGTTGTTCTCGAGATATCTTTTGTGATAATAAGACTCATAGTGCTTGCTGTTTATTTTGAATTAATATTTCCTCTATGGTTGCTCTTTTTGTTAAAATCATAGGATTAAAATACTTTCCAGAACCTGACATGTTATATTTTCTCCCTTGACCTGATAACTTGGTTCTTACAGAATCCTTGGGTTATAAGATGATGTATATTTTTGTGACCTGAGATAAGATATAATAATTTCTTTGTGAATTTATGACTTTGTTGATATTGTGCAATACTTGATCGTGTAATCTTAGAAGTTTGATCTAATATTGAGATTAGAAATAATATTTTTTTAGCTGTTTGATCTAATTCTATGTATTTGCACATTTTTTTGTTGAACTGAGTCTTAAAATGACAAGCCACAATTTTGATTTGGTTTTTTTTTTAATGAAACACTGAACATTTCAATAAAGAAAAGAACAAACAAAAAGAATGAGAAATGAGGCAAATGTACTATCCTTCTGACCCTAGTAATTAGATTTATATATTGATAAGTCATATTGATATATCCTTTAATTAAACCTAACTCTTAAACCTCATATGCATTAATGGATTCTTGATTCTAGTACATCCTTTCATGTGACATCTGGTAAAAATTGATTTGAAAATTTGCATAAATCTATTTCATGTCATGTTGTTATGTGTGACAATGTTGTATACAAAGTTGCTCGGATATGTGATATTACTATAAAAGTTGATGTCATCAGATGCCTGCATTTAACGTAAGATAATATTTCAGTAATATATAATAATAGCCTTAAATATAACGATAGTTTATTGAGTCATTTAATGCATGAATGACCAAGAATTCATTTAGCCCCTGTTTGGTAGTTAATAAAATCTGAATATCAGTTTAAGTTAAAGTCAACAAATTTTAACCACATATTTTATGAGATTCATAACTTTTCAATCTTATATTTCATCAGCATTTATCAAAATTTACTAAAAAATTAATTTTAATCCCTACTACACAGGAGCTTAACTTAAAAAATAATGTTATAATAACACCTCAACATAAATCTTAGTTATATATTGGAACATAAATAATTTTGTGTTTTATATATCCATCGAGTATGTGAAATTTAGGAAATAAAAACACAGAAAGCTCATAGTTTTTTTTTTCCCTGCTAAAGATTGTTGAAAGTCACTATTTTAACTGCTCAAAAACTTATTTTTCATCATACTTATATTTAGTTTTTCGGGAAAAAAGACAAATTGTCATTGATACCTTATTATCGACTACTTCTGTCATAGTTATTATTTATTATTTCAGTGGTTGAGAAGGCCAAAAAAAAAAAAAAATCCCTCTAGAGAATGGTAAGTTCTCCATTAAATTCCTTTGTACAGCATAAAGTGTATCCCTGAAATATAAAGTTGATGCTCTTGAAAATTGCTGTACACAACGCATAAAGTACTAAAGGCAATAATGCATATGGATGTAATTATTCTCGCAAAGAAATTTCATCAATTCTCGCTGCCAAGATGATAACATAATTACTATATATTTACTGCATTGTAGGAGTCCTACGGGGAGAAGATGGAAATATAAATGCTGCATTTGCTTTAATTCCAGACAATTCAGCTACAATACGGTTCGCAGTCACATAGTACTCGACTGGACTATATTAAGCTCCTATACGATACAAATTATAATCTAGATTTTTATCAAAGTCAAAGTCAAAGTCAATAATTAATTGTAACTACATGTTTCATGAATTCCACTATTTTTCAACAACACATTTCATCAACTTTGAATAAAATCTGCTAAAAATCATATTTTAGTCTCCACCAAAGAGGGACTAAATAAAATATTAAACTATTATCTATTATATTGTTCACTGTTGTATTTAAAGTAGTGATATGATGCAAGATGGTGTAAAATAAATACATAATTTTCTAAATCATGGAGATTCGTGGATATAGTGCATGTTTCATTAAACTTAAAGGTTAAGTGTAAGTAAGCCCTTGTTTGATATTGATTAAAATCAAATTAAAATCTTAAATCAAAGTCAACAATTAATTTTAATCACATCTTTTATGGGTTCAAAAAAATTTTCAAACACACATTTCATCAATTTTTATCAAAATCTACTAAAAATTTGAGTTTAATCAACATCAAACGGAAGCTAAATAAGTAAATTTTAATATTCATGTATGTTTTTATAGTTTGAAGCTGAAAATAAGTATAAGTTACTTATTTTAATAGTAAGAGTTAATTTCTAATAAGCATTATTCTAAAAAGCGGCTAAATAAGTAAATTTTAATATTCATGTATGTTTTTATAGATTGAAGCAGAAAATAAGTGTAAGTTACTTATTCTAATAGTAAGAGTAAATTTCTAATAAGTAGCGTTCTAAAAAGGAGCGGCTAGGTGCAAGCAAAGCATGAGCAAAACATCTCGCTTCGCACTCTTTAGTGGTTTTTAATTTTATATAATTTTTTTTCACGTCTTGGCATGTCCAGCGGGCTTTTTTTTTTTACTCTTCCACGCTTTTTAGGCATTGCAACGCATTTTTACGCATTTCTTCCTTTAATTATTAAATAATTTTTAGATTAATTTAAAATTTTAAAATAAGAAAACATTTTTTTTACATTTTTTAACGCTTAGACTTCGTCTAAACTCGCCTATGCCGAAGTTCGACCTCTACGTTACGTCACGCTTAACGCTTTTTCGAACACTACTAATAATAATATTTTTACCTGAACTTAACTAAGAGAGAAACTTATTCAAACCTATTTAACTAAGTCAAACATGCTCTATTTTCTCCTGTTTTATACCATGAGGTTCATTTGAAGCATTACATCTTTTTCCTTACAATTTTCCTAAATCTTAGTTTTACATTTAAATATCAACTTAAATGTACTTTTTTAGACGTTACTTGTTAATTTGAGCTATAAAAAATATAACAATTTATCAATCAAATTATAAAAATGTTGTTGGTTTTATTTAAATAAAAAAGATATCCTCTTTTGGTCCAATATTATTGAGAAAAGAAGGTGAAAACTTTGAATACCTTTAACAGTACATTTATGAGCAGCATCGGTAAATGTTGCCTTTTATTTAAAACTTTTTCTTTCTTTTTTGTTGCCTCAATTTTAGAGTCGATAATGTCCCACATCTTTCTTTACTCTAAGATAGACCCCAACGCATTTAATTTATGGACACATACACCAACATCCTTTTTGAGTCGTGATCGTGAAGCTTATTGGCTCACATTGTGAGTTTTCAACTTGTCAAAGTTAAAAAATATCTGTTATTTAACTATATTTTGATTGGTTGTTTTAAAAAAAAAATTTCTTTTTTGCAAAGTCAAGTGAAATCCTCACTTGACATTATGACATTTTTTCTTGTACATGTAGTATCTCTCAAAAAAGAATTATGCTTGACACAATTCTTGTTTAATCCAGCCTAAGTTAAGTTGTCTAGAGAAGTAGCGCGTGTTGGACTTCGAGCTCGCGTAGTATACACACTTTTTTCTTTTGACTAAATTATATTCCCGTCACAATTTGCACCATATTTTAATTGTATTTATAATTTTTAATCTTTGCTCATTATAACACTTATGTTCCTAACAGTTTTTATGTCATTCTTATCTTCAAACTTTTCATTAGTTAACATATTTTCTATTTGAAAACAATTTTATATCTAAAAGTCCATTGAAATAGCGTAAAATAACTTATTTTTACGTCATATATTTTAAAAAAAAGTGCAAAGAAATATTTTCCCTCATTTCAAAACATAAAAACAAAATATTTTAATAAAAATTATCATCAAGAACGAGACGTACTAATTAATAGAAGGTTAAAAGTAAAAATTCAACGAAAAAAAATTACAAAAATTATTACTACGATGAGCAAAAATTGAGGAGCTTAACCTTTTTATTTTATCTCTTTTACAATAATAACAAGAAAAAAAGAAGTTAAAAGATAGGAAAATGCTACTTGTACATTCAAAAAGAAGTTAATGTTGACATTGCGTGATGTGTAAAAATCTGTGGCATTGATTATTTTAAGTGTTTTTGAATTCAATGATAAAAATGTGTACCACCTCGCATACAGTCAAAAAAATTGTCAACATTAATAAAAGGATAAATAGCACAAGACGTCCTCACCTTTCAATGTCATTGTGTAAAATGTCCCTACCTTTCATTTTTTGGTATTTTCACCATTAGCTTCAATTTTTCATTGCGCAAAAGGTCATTTTCAAAAAAATTTCAATAAAATGACGATTTTATCATTCTATTCAAATGAAACAAAAAGAAGATAAAATAAA
>CAIGRP010019322.1:0-13621 GCA_903798385.1 Fraxinus cuspidata
GACTCGTAACCATGTATTGTTCTTCTAATTTTTCTCACAAAGCCTGAGCATTATCAAGTTTTCCTATTTTTTCAACACTTGATCAGACAAATGAAGAATAATATAAGTGTAGGAATATTCATCATATTCAATCATTTGTTCAGGAGTCATAGTAGCATGAAAATCACCTGTCATAGTCTTGAAACTTTCTGTAGAACTAGGACCTCTTTCATTTTTTGTTGCCAAATGGAGAAATCTCATTTTCCATTAAAAACTCCAAGTTCAAAAGTAGTAGTTGTCATTTGAAGTTTTTAATGAACGCTAGAAAAGATTGAGGTAAGAGTTTAACAGAAAAGGAAAAACAGATACTCCAGAATAATAAAATGTCACTCATATACTCAGTGTCACACAAAAAACAGAAATGAAATATCACTCAATCGTAAACATCAGAAATAAGAAGAAACAAAGAAGAGGTAACAAGGGGTAATGACAATATTCAAGATCAAACAACATGAGAGTTGGGGTTAGAAAATTTTTAACCAACAGCTTCGAAGAGCTACCACCAAATACCCAGGGGTTCAACAAGGCAACCAACACTAAGCCAAGTATTTGAGTCTGTTCACCAAGAACCAACAAGTAGTCGTCGGAGGACCAATATTTCCTCAAGAATCACAACCAGAAAACCAAGATCCATAAAAAATGAATCTAGAGTTTCACCAAAAAAATTAGTTTTGAAAGGGTCTGGTTGTGAAGTTAGTTTCCATACCCAGAACCTACGATCGAAGGACCAGAGAGCCACCCAGAATGCTCTGATATCACTGATAAACGCAAAACACAACGGAAGCAATAAACTCAAGAAATCGAAGAACACACAAAGTTCATCAACACCAAGGGATCGATTATCATATATTAGGCTTAGAACAATACATTGTACTCTTCTATACAAAAGAAATAGCTGCAAAGCCTTAAACCCTAAAGATTGAAGACAAACGCAGCTACTAAAATTGAACTCAAGATCAAACAATTGATCTCAACTCAAAACCCTCAATCGAAGAATCACATAGGCACAAATAATTGAAATTCAACAACCAAAACCAGAAGTTTTGATCAAAACAAAGAAATCGAAAGAATGAATGAAAGAGACGACTGAGAGAAAATCCCAGAAGCTTCACAAAAAAAAAAAAAAAAATGAAAAGTTACATAAGGGTGACTGTTGAAGCCCCTTATATACACAAATTCATCACTGTAGATCTCAGCTAATGATTGACGGCCCAGAGCAGCACACGCGTCCATCAAATGTGTCGGGTAATTAGGCCTATTTCAAATGTGTTATCAAGCAATGTTTAGACTTAAACCAGCAATGGGCTAGGCCCAATTTCATCATAGCCCAATGAACTCAATACAACTTATATAATTGGCATCATAGCCCATCACGGAGTGCGAATTCTTTGGGATTTTCTATTTGATTGTATTGAAATGCCCAATGAACTGGGATTTCCCTATAGAACCAGGTCATTTTGGGGCAACCTGGTGATTATCATGAGGATGAGCTTCACGACAATGATTTAGAGTTCTTGGAGAGTGGAGCCATGTAAATGATAAGCCATTTTCATTCTTCCAAGCATTAAGACTAGCAACCCTACTTGATCACTCAAGAACAACAAATACAGAATTCTATGATTCACTCAGCTAAATCTCCCTAAAAACACCTGTATTAATCAGTAAAACGGAAGATATATTCTATGACCAGCATATGTTCAATGAGATTGGAACAGTCTGTACATCTATTAGTTCATAAAGCACTAGGTTGAATGCATAATCTTAGATTTTGGAATTTGGTGTTTAGGTGATATTGCTATTAATATTATAGCACCGCCCAACAAAGCCAACCCTAGTCCTAAACCATTTACAATTGCTGATTCTGTGCTACGCTTCAATACTTCTCCTTTGGTTTGCAAGAAAGTTAACTTCTCAAGAAGCCCTGTCTCGGCTGTGACTAAAGCCAAACCATATGTGTATAACCCAAGGAAGACATGCCAGGGCAGGACTCTTACTCTTGTTGTCCGTGCCTCCCCTTTATGCCAAAAGCTTAGAAAACCAACAAGCCACTGCACCAATTTGGGAAATAAAAAAAAAATCATGCATTAGAGAATTCCTATCAAACGTTAGATCTACAATGGAAACATGATACCAGCAATAGAAGGGATAAAAATGTGCATTTATAGCTGATATAAGCTCTAAAGAACCTAAATATGATCAGTAGGGGTGGACATTGGATTGTCAGTAAATAATTGCCCGGATGCCCAAAACATTATGGAAATTTGCTAATTCCTTCATCTTTGCACAGCCGTCTAATCTTTCAATTTTGTCTAGATAATTCATTTGCTAGATAGCATTACGACTTATTTGGTAACGTGAATTGTACAAATGGTGCCCTTATGATATGTTTGGTAGAGAGTACTTTGTAGCATCGAACAATATTAAGAAAGAAAATGAAGTTAAAATTTTATTTATTATAGTGTCTAATCCTATCTAAAACTGCAATACCAAGCATGCATTTAGTCTATGGTAGACCCTTTACATATCACAAGTCAGGAACTTATTCGTGTTGTATTGGGCAAATGCTGTAATTTGGATATTTTATTGGTTTATGTATAATACTATTAATAATCCAACCATGCCCCTCCATCTAGTACCATTATTGAGTAGCATAATTGATTGAATCCAACATAACTTGCCACCTAACTTAAGTCCAACGGTGTGATGTATGATAATATATTTTTCATAATCAATCAAATTAATTCATATGAATAAACGGAACATCTAAAATTAAATGAAACGACATATTTATTTGGATGAATTAATATATTCAGTAATCTGTCTAAAAAATTTAATGAAACCATATCTTTATTTGTTTATATTATATCGTAAATGGACCCCACTCCATACTCACCAAAAAGCCAATAATAAAAGAAAAAATCAGCTGAAAAAGGAGTAGAATTAGAAGACAGTGGAACGAACCTGGGCCCCAAACATGGAGACACAGATCAAACCCATCCATGAATGCAAACTATAGAAATTAGCCACAACTCCATCTTGTCCATGAAATTTGGTCCAAATTCCAAAAATCCCACAAGCCAAAGCAAGTCCTTGAAGACACAAATGCACTGATTTCTTCAAATTTCTTGAACCAGGTAACCATCTATGCACCAAAATTGCTGGGAAAAAAGTAAAAAAGAAATTTAAACAAAAATTTATCAAAAGAAAACCCAAGAGCTTCAAGGAATTTAACTTCACGTAATATATTCATAACCTTCTCCACTGATAAGAATGAAACCAATCACCATTAGCAAAGGATGCAGCACCTGCCCAACAACAAAAATCAGAAATTTCACTCACTCAAATTCAAATTTATTCATCCCATGCATATACGAGAAAACATCAGAATGACATACAGAATAAATTGGGTCTTCTTGGGAGTGTGTATGAGGAAGAAAACTGGTCTTGAAATGAAGAGCCCAAGTGAGTACAAGAAATGCAACTGTAAAAGCTGAGAGTCTGGCAAAGAGTAGTAGCAGATAAATTGGTGAAAATGAGATCATGGCCATGGATCTCTCTGTGAGTACATTCAGAGGTTTAAGCTGAGTGAAAACTGAGAAACATTGAGCAACCGACATATAAGTTATCACTGTACTGTTGGGACTTTTTAAGTGGGGACAGACAATTGGTCTGTATAATTTTGAGAAAAAGTAGTGTCTTTTTCTTTGATTCTTACTTTATATTGATAAAGAAATACTGTAACTTGCATTATTCATTAATTAATTATTATTACTGATTGAATGACGTTTGAGGTACTATCAATAGAATGATGAGCGATGATAGCATTTAAATTCTTTACTTTCTTTAAACACAAAAGATATAAGATAAGGGTATATTAAGTAAATTAAAAGCAACCTTTTTTTCTAAAAGAACATAAAAATATATTGATAAAAAAAATTATTTAATCAGTTATAAACAAGTGCCAAACAAGTTATAATATCTTCTATGATACTTTCCTAGAAAATAATTTTTTTTTAATTAAACTAGAAAATAACGTTATTAACATGTCAACTGGATCTACTAGGAGAAGGCAATTACATGATTTTTCTTTCAAAAAGAATATTGTTTAGATGAACTGTAGTTGTAAATAATTCAAAATTATTTAGTCCTTTTTTGGTCATAGGATTGGGCAAAAATCAATCCGAATCAGTCAAATTAATCAACCCCACCCAAACCAACTAGTTTGAATTGGTTTTTTTAGTTCAATTGTGTTGTGTTCTGGTTAGGAAATCAAATTTTAAGTCGAGTCGAGTTGAGTTAAGTTCCAGGTTATCTATTAAAACTCAACCCAACCCAATAATTTAAAAAATATTAAAAAGAAAATTAATACTTAAACCCAAAAACTTAAAACATAATGATCAAATTGCCTCGTATCTTTTGTCTTTCATTGATGCTCGTGTTTTGGCTTCTCGGTTCGATTTTTTAACGGGATTTTTGACTAAACATTTAGATTGAAGGAGGAGGTCTTGTATTGAATTTTGATTATTTAATACTTTTAGTATTTAGGTCGAATTCATTTTATTCAATATGTATAATACGCAGGTATTCAACATGTGTTTAGATTGATTTAATATATGTTTAATTTGATAATGTTATAATCTATTTAACTGGTTTTAAAATATTTTTAACTTATATTGTTCTATTGGAATGAAATTTAACCCCACAAGCTATTGATTCAACTACAATCGACTTAATGAATTTCAAATCACTATTTTTAATGTAATTGAAATTGATTAAAATTGAAATGGTATCAAACTTTAAAAAATGTTCAAATTCAACGAAGAAGTCCCAACCATTGGGTCCATAAAAAATTGTCCAATTTGAATTACACTTAACTCCAAACCAAACAACATAATCCAAACCAACCCGAGTTTGGTCAGTTTGAATTGTGTTGAGTTTTAATCGTGAATGGAATAGTTTCGATTTGAATTAATATCAAACCAAACATATTGTGTTGGGTTTGGGTTGGACTCAAAATCAATCCAACCCAACTCACGTCCAGCTTTATATGGTCTCACTATTTTTCCAAATACATTTTTTTTCATATTTTCAACCGCACAATCTTTAATAAAATAATGTTATGTGTAAATTTATTTATTTTTCTTATTTTTAAAAACATATTTTTTATTAAATCGCTATTTCAAAATATCTTTTTGACAAAAAAAAAATATATCAAACACAGCTCTAAAATTCTAAATTTGAACTCGGAACATATTAGCTGACATAATTGGAAAGGTTAGATTTTAGCATGCACTAATGGAAGAATCTTCCCTCGTCTCTGTCAGAATGTCAGTCTGTCACCTTCTCCAAGACTAGTTCCTCCCACTGGCAATTACCCAAAATAACAATTCTCGAGTAAATATTGTAAATATTACCCAAAAAATGAAAATATATACAAAACAAAATCTTCCTTAATCAACCAGAAATTCTAGGCCATTCCTCTTCCATACAAAACCAGCACCTTTTCTTCTACTTATGATGTTGAAATGTTATTCGTATCAAAATAGATCTAAATTAAGCTCAGGTTTGGTATTGATTTAAATTAAAAATTTAATGTAAATCAAAATCAAACAATTAAAATTAATCACATATTTTATGGGTCTCACAATTTTTTAACCACATATTTTTAAAATCTTTTATCAAAATTTATTAAAAATATAGCCCATGTTTGACACATTCTTTAAAAATATATTTTTTTCAAAACTCATTTTCAACCACACATTCTTCAATAAAATAATATTTTTCTCATCAATAATTTTTCCTTACTTTTTAACCACATATTTCACATCATATCACTATTTAAAATACATTCTTTTGTCAATAATATCGATCAAACACTCCCATAATTTTAATCACCACCAAACAGAGTCTAAATTATGACAATCAAACAAGTTTGAATCACAGTGTTGATAAATGTGACTTACATTTTAGTAATCAATCATGCTACATGTGTATTATTTCTGACATTATGATTGACACTCTACCAGTGGCTTAATCTACACTATTGATTTTGAATTTGAAAATTCCATCATTGCGCTGTCCCCTCCACATAGGAGGATCACTTTGGATGTATACCAGCTTTATTCCTTAGTAGTATATGTTGAACTTGGTGTAAGGTTAGGTCCCTGCTTGGTGGAGATTAAATTTTGATAAAAACTTATGAAATATGTGGTTGAAAAGTTGTGAAATCCATAAAATATATTGTTGACTTTAATTTAAATTAAAATCTAGATTAAAATACTACCAAACATGTGCTAGATGTGTGTAACCCAACAAATCCACAAACTCAATCAATACTAGACAACAATCAAAAGTTAGTTACATCGTGAAATGTGAACTATCATTATATCATTTGACACGGTCGAACTATGACCATAATTTTACCAAGAATAATGTTATTTGCAATCGACCGCTCACTACTGTAGTCGTCCTATGTGACATATATGTAACGGTTAGTGATTTGATGCATGAACCACATATATATCACGTATGATGACTACGGTAGTAAAAGATCGCAAATAGCATTACTCTTTTACTAAATGTGAATTTAAATTGTAAAGTCAGCACACTCAATGCCTCTATTATTTGCTGGAAAGTCACACATCAACTATCAGAGGATTTATATGGGTCTTGTGGGATCATTTGGTTCTACATAATTTTTTAATATTTCAATTTTCTTTACTTTTTTTTTTTCTATTTGCATGAGTTTTTTCCTTCAATATTCTGCTGCAACTTCTCTCAAACCTTGAATCTCATTCTCCACTCATGAACTTATGCTTGTTATTGTTACCAAATAATTTCCTTTCTACTTAACTCGTGTGCACCGATGCCAACTTCTTCACTTCAACGCCCACATCAAGACCCCCACGGTTTGAACCATTGCCCTTTTTGTCGATCCAATTGCTTTTAGCGGTAAAGTTTTTTTTTTTTAAGTTATGGAGTCAACGAATAATTAATATTCTGTTATGGACTTATAGACCTTATAGTTTTTCCTTTTAAAATTATCATTTGCCTATTTTTATTGATTATATTGTTGACCCCTGAAAACGAGCCAACAGATGTCGGGCTCACTCACGCAAAATCAAATATGGTTTCGGCGTGTTCCTACCGGAATAACGGCGGTAGCAAATAGGAAAGGGACGCGGGATGTACTTTGCGATGAAAGACAAAAATGTTCGAGCTACGGAGGGTAGAACTAAAGCAATCGCGCTAACAACGATCATCGGGTTGAAATCGAACTAACAGTGTATTAATGGACATGAATATGTGGAAGGATAGATATGATGTATCTTGAAATTGCTATGTCATACGTAGAAATTTATAACTCATGAACATATCAGAAAGATAGAAAAAATTTCTCTTCAAGGTTCAAGTATGCATTTTCAATATCGGCTATCGTTTCTCTTCTAATCCATCCCCTCCTCTGTAAGTTACAAAGAATCTATTTATACTTCTTTAATCGATGGGGTGATCGTTGGATTAGAACCACGTGGCGTCATCTCCGTAATTGGGTCGTCATATCACTGTCTATTCATACAATTAATACATTGATAAGGAGTCAACCGCTCTATGCAATATGCTGACACACTAACAAAATTTATTTCAAATGTTACATCAATCACTTTTAGAAGATCCTCAAATTTATTACAAGAAACAGCGTCGAGCTTCGGATGAGTTGAGAGCCTCGGATAAATCTCCGACGTGATCCTCTAAGTGGAGAGCTTCGGTTCCTCTCTTTGCTTCCTCAAGCAGTTTTGTTTTTTAGGTAGTACCTCAGCTTGGACTTCGTCCTGTAATGTAGGGGCTTCGACTTTGTTTGACTTCCTCATATTTTGACCTCCTGAGTCTTTGTTTGACTTTATCGTTGACTCCCTGCCTACGTGGTCTGCCACGTGGCACTTTTACTTTGAACCTCGGAGGCTAGGCATAACATATATTATTATGATCGAAATTATTGTTTGAAATCATTCATTTATTTGTTGAATTTCATTTCAAACAACTATTAGAAAATACTTTAACCAAAAAATTTCATTTAGGAGTGGAGAGGAAAATATTGGTGAAATGAGTTTTCAAGAGAAAAAAAAAAAGGTGTTAAAAAATTAACTTAATTTTTGACCTCTTAATAAAAGAAATTTTGAATCTGCTATTGATACTAATTATATGATGAATTAAAGTTTGCAATTTATGTCTATATCCAAGAGTCCACACATGTTATTTTGTTGCAAAAATTTGGAACAATCATGTTACTTGTACATTTGATTGATAACTTGGTTGACAATCATGTGAGTTAGCATGCATCATATCTATTCATTTGAAAAAACTGTTTTTGAAATCAATGGCAAATATCTTTCTAACACATACATTGTCAATCAAGTTGTATAACTAACTTAATTCTTTTAGGAGTGTGAATTCGGTCCAAGTTACAGCCTACTGTCATAATTATTGTGTCAATCAATGCTTGACAGTCTAGATCAATTGTGGCAAAGCCTATCCAACATCAATAATTTCTTTTTCAATAAAGCTATTTGTACAAAGTTGAGTTACAAAAGTTGGGTGACAAAGTATGTTGGCAAAATCCAGACCGTTGATTTCAAATAATTTAAAAATCTGTTTTTAAAATGATTGGTATAGATGTTATTTGTCAACCTACTTTGTAACCCAACTTTGTACATGTAGCATAACTCTTTCTTTTTACTCCTTTAGCAACAATAAAATTGAAATCATTGAACAATGTAAATCTTTCTTTTAAAAATTTCCGAATAACGCATTATCCCTTGCCTTTGAGATCGATTGTGCAAAATCTCTTCACCTCTTAAAATTGGCGAAAAACAACCATGCATGAACTTGGAGTGTGTTTTACCCCCTCTTTCATCCATTTTTTCAATAAAAATATTAAATGGCAAATACATCATCATATTGAATAAAATAAAAAGGAAAGAAGAAAAAATAAAGAACTAATTCCAACTATAATTCTAATTTTTTTTTTTAAAGTGCAAACAAATTCCAAATAAATTATTAAAAAAACAAATTTAAAAAATATTCCCTTTCCACTACCCTCTTTCGACCACCACCTTAATAATTAAACCATATCAAACTGTTGGTAATTTTTCTTGTTCATGTATTTAAATTGTTCTCTATTTTCTGTTCCAAATTCACCAATTTTATTGGTCTTTGTTTCAATTTATTTCCTCTTCAACTCTGCCACTATGGAAAAATTTGAAATAGATACATCCAGATTATACAGTTTCCAGCGACAAAAAATTTAATTACTATATTTTTTAAGATCCATTTAAAGCAGATAATCCCATTTTCACCTTCTCCAATTATGGCAACCTCTTCGCCTTCCTCTCTCTTCATCCATCCTCAACGCCATCCTAATGTCACCACCACTTCCATTGTTGGAAATATACTCCCACTGCGTACCCTCTCTTTATCTACAAAAGCCACTCCACCTCAATACCACCATACCGCCATCGGGGCCACAGCAAAAAAAGACTTCATTTGTTGTTGCCATTAGGGAACTTTCCAAATCACCATGGAGAAAGGCAGTTTTCACATCTAACTGTTCAAACTCAAGATCCAAACTAACTACTAAACCCAAAATCACTCGAACGGAAGTCAATTTGACAATAGAGAAAATAACTCATCGAAGTCAAACCATTTCTTTTGACCAAAGCCCTTCACCACCAATCAAGTTTTATACTTCACTAACTTTTCGTCATCTTTCTTCAACTTGAACATCCATTTATTTTTCAATGTCTTTTTGCCTTTAGGAAGCTCTGCTAGCTCATAAGTGTTATTCTTCTACAAAAAATTCATCTTGCCTTTACCTAGTTTTGTTTGTCCTTATAAGATTGTACATCATGAGAACATTTTGGCTCCCCCTCATCAGTTCAAACATATAATTTGATACAAGGTGCCCGCTTGATGGATGATGCTCCATGGTATCTTCTAACCTGAAGTTCTAATGTAGTAGGTTGCTCCCCCTACTCAACGCCCTCTAAATCATCCTCATCAACCCATGTTGGCTCATCGGTATGATTGTCAATGTGAGTCTCTACCCCTTAAGTGGCATTGTTTGGAAGCAAAAAGACAGGTATAAGGTTAGTGACCCCCTCAACGATACGTCTTTAATTCCCAGATTTCTCGAAATCTACTAACTTCTAATTTTCATGAAAAAACACATCTCTAATTCTGATTATTTTATTTTATTCTGGATCTCATAGTATATAGCCAAATTCTACATCTCTGTAGCCATCAAAAATGTAAGCACTAGCTATCATCTAGTTTTAACCATTGTTCCTTAGGCACATGTGCAAATGCTTTGCACCCAAAAACTTTCAAGTGAGAATAAGAAACATCATTTCTTGTCCATACCTTTTCTTGAATCTCAAAATCCAAATGAACTGATGAGATCGATTGATTAGGTAGCACATCGTACGAACAGTTTAACCCAGAATGACTTAGGTAACCTAGCCATCCTCAACATGCTTCTAACCTTTTCCACAATGGTGCAGTTTATTCTCTATGCCACGCTGTTGTGTTATGGGGGTACTAAGAACTATCTTTTCATGTTTAATACCATGATTTGAATTGTAATATTCAAATTATTTAGACGTTTATACCCTTCCATTGTCAGTTCGAAGACACTTCAAAACCTTTCCGCTTTCCCATTCCACCATCGCATGAAACGTTTTGAAGTGCTGAAAAATCTAGTCTTTTAATCTCAAATAAAACACCCACAACTTTCGTGAAGCATCATTATTAAAAGTAAGAATATACTTATTGTCACCTAAGGACTCAACCTCAATAGGACTACAAACATTAGAATAAACCAAATCTAAAATATTAAACTTTGTACTAGAGGACTTCTGAAAGAAAACTCTATGTTGTTTTCTAAGTAAACAATAATCACATGAATTTAGTGATGTATCTTTGGTAAAAGGAATGAGGGACTTTTTTACCAATATTTGCAATCCTTTTTCGCACATATGAGCCAGCTGCTTATGCCACAAGTCCGGTGAAGAATCATTTTCAATTGCAGTTATGGCTTCACTACACACCTTTATTTGTGTCTTGTAAAGTGTGCAACAAACATTTTCTCCAGCCAATACCATTGATCCTTTTATTAGTTTCCATATTCCGCTGCCAAAATAACCGGCATACCCCGCTTCATCAAAGGCATGTGTAGATAGCAAGTTTAGGCGCATAACTGGAGCATATCGCACATTCTTCAATATCAAGTTGCATCTAATATCTGTCTAAAGACAAATGTTACCAATTTTCACAATGCGGCAAAATTATCATTACTTATCTTTACCCTACCAAAGTTACTTGATTTGTATGAAGTGAAGAGATGTCGTCTTGGAATAACATGGTAAGAAGTTGTTGAGTTAATAACCCACTTAACAAACGGATTTCGTAACATGACAACACTATTCGTCTTCAACAGAAAAAAGGAGTGCTACTATTACTTCCTTATCTGAAGTGTTAGCTGTTGTATTCTGATCAGTTTTCTTCTGATTATTCCCTCTTTCAGTTTGTTTCTTCAAGCTATGCAATATTTTTTTATATGATCATCTTTATCACAGTAAAAATATTTGACATTTCCTATTACCTTTGACTGAATTCTGAAGTTACCACGTCCTTTATGACCTTTACTTTTACTTCTTCCTTTGATCTCTGTAACAAGAGTCTATGCATCATTCCTACCCAAGTCTTTCTTCTTATTTCTTCATTAAAAAAACTATCTTTAACTAGAGTAAGTCGAATCACTCTATTTGGAACAGAATTACTAAGTTATACCACCAGAGCCTCCCAACTATCAGGCAATGAACTCAGAAGTAATAGTGTTTGCATCTCCTCATCTAGCACTATTTTCATTGTGGTCAACTGATTTACTAAGTCTTGGAATTCACTCAAATGCTCATAAACTGATTTTCCCTCTTTCGGCTTTAGATTCACAAGCTTTCTAATAGCAAAAATTTTATTTTGAGTTACCTTCCCCTCATAGAGACCCTCTAATTTTTTCAAAGGCTTTGGGCATCTGTCTCTTGAGATATACGATGGAATACATTAAGATCAACCCATTCTCTATCACTCATACTGCTTAACTTAACACTATCACTTTCAATAGGTCCATGTAAATCCTTACAATTAAGGATATCCTCCATCATAGGCTTCCAAATAGAATAATTGGAACCCGATAGTTTTATCATAGTGCCTGAAGTATTCTTCATTTACTCTTACAATAGAACCAAATTTACACAACTTGAGTGATACCACTTTGCTGGGAAATTCACTTCTTGCAAGAATGAATTCACAATCCAAGTAAATAACTAATCAAACTCAAGAGAGCAAGAAAGAAAGAACACACCAAAATTTTACGGGGAAAACCCCTCCTGTGTAAAATGGAAAAATCACGGAGTAACTCCAATCAAATCTACTATAATAAAATAGAGTTTATAATATTCAAGTTTATGCCTAAAACTTGAGTTCTCAACAAATTGGGAAAATACAACAATGAACGACCTGTAAGTAAACAATAATCTCACCTCAAACCTCTAGTTTGATAAAACTTGTGAGAAATTCACTTTTTAAATACTATGCCTCTCCGAAGTACCCAAAAACCTTTACTTAGAGAAATAACCAATTTGTATTGTGTAGAGAAAAATACCTATGTGAATTCACACCTAAAGATTGAAAGAAAACCTTACTTCCTTCTTTTCTCTCCACACGACAGCCCCTGTTTTCCAACTTCTTTGCATCTCTTCATGTTTTTCACTTGTTTTTCAACCAATCTTTTCAATATATGTATTGCGCAACCACGGTTTGGAATATATCCCCAATATGTGGCATACCTCATATTATAGTGGATTGGACTTTCTTTTCCTCATGGGCTAGAAGCCCATATAACATAAGGATCCCGTGCAGCCGGTGGTGGTGTGGGAGCAAAAGGTTAAGGATGTAGAGGCCGAGCAGTGGTATAAGGTGGTGACTAGTCTCAAATTCAGTTTTTCAGTTGCCGAACTTTTATTTCCTTATCACCTTTGATTTTTCTGACATTATTTTATATACCTATATTTATCTATTGACTGAGCAATATTTTGCGATGGCGAGAAGAGGTGGGGGTGGGAGAAGTGTAGTGGAAGGGGAAGGGAAAAAATTATTTTTTATTTTTTATTATTTAATAATTTATTTGGGACTCATTTACACTTTTGAAAAAATAAAATAAAAAATTGGGACTAGTTAGTTTTCTATTTTTTTTTCTTCTCTTCTTTTTGTTTTATTTAAATAGGAGAATATATTCATCATTTCAGGACTTTTTATTAAGAAAATGGACAACATGAGGGGTAAAACAGACACCAAGTTTGATGGTTTCCATCAAGGGTAAATAGCACAAACGTCCGTACATTTCAATGTCATTGTGCAAAACGTCCATACCTTTCATTTTTTGGCATTTTCACCCCTACCTTTCACATTTCTTGTGCAAAAGGTCATTTTCAACCATTTTTCCAAAAAAATGACGATTTTACCCCTCTAT
>CAIGRP010019329.1:0-16657 GCA_903798385.1 Fraxinus cuspidata
TTCTAAATTTTCGGGGTGTTACAAGGAAGCACTAGGGTTTATCAGATAAATAAATGGATCTTAAATGCGGGTGTCTTATCTCTTATGCATTGCTCTAGTGCGTGAACTAGTTGTATTGAAAGTCTTTATTTGATGATTCCTATAAACCTCCTCTTGAACAATTCTCTTCTTTGTTAATATGTGCTTCTGCTTTCTGCCGTTCGGGATTGTTCCTTAATAGATATTCCTGTGCCTAAGCTTTGCTGCATCAGTATGTAGACCTTATTGTTCTTGGAATTTACCTTAGATTATGAATATTCTCTCTGGGGCTTGCCTGAGGGTAGCACTGAGAGGACAAAAGTTAAATCTGAAGTTCATTCCAGGAGTGCATTTAGGCTTCAAGAACTTTGTTTTAAAAATGGTGGAATATATATCAAGCTTGGTCAACATATTAGTCAGCTGGTATGTATTTTTGTGCCGTTTTCTCAAATAATAATTTTAGCATCAAAATTTCAAATGCTAATTTTGATCTTCTTCAGGAATACTTAGTGCCTGCTGAGTACGTCCAGATAATGAGAGAATCAATGTTGAATAGATGCCCTGTTTCATCATATGATCAAGTTCGTGAAGTTTTCAAGAATGAGCTTCGAAGGGCTCCAGATGAAGTGAGTATACATCATCCATTTAAATATCTATTGAAGTCGTATAGTTGTTCCATATCTACCAAAGGGTTTATTTGGTCTTAGATCTTTTGATGTAAATAATTCTTCCCTAAATCACCAAGTTATTTGATCATTCAAATGATAAACCCAAGGTACGTTTACAGATTTTTGCCGAATTTAATCCTGTGCCCATTGCAAGTGCTTCTCTGGCACAGGTTCATGTTGCCCGCACTCATGAAGGAGAAAAAGTTGCTGTAAAGGTACAATCTTCATTGAGACCTACACTTTTGTTGATAATTTTTATAGGTGATAAGGATATTCGAAATTGACATAGTTTGATCTCTACTTCAGGTTCAGCATACTCACATGACAGATACTGCAGCTGCAGATTATGCAACTGTGGATTTAATTGTTAACACATTGCATCGGCTCTTTCCTTCTTTCGATTACAGGTTTGAAATGATTCTTACCAGCACATTTTTCTTATATGCCCTGAGAAAGCTGATAAATTTTGAAGTCACATAGCATATGAATTATATTAATGGTAACAGAAACTCAATAAAAACTTCTGAACACAATGTCTTGCCAATTTTACATCTTTTCAAATCAAATGAAACTTTGAAGTTCTTGAATTGTCACACAGGTGGTTGATTGATGAAATACGGGAAAGTATACCCAAGGTTTGTTGCTGAGCTCAATTATTTTCAATTTTCCCCCTTTCGGGTATATGACTTAATGTCTCACCACCAATTGATAGTTTACAAGGATCTCTTTAGCCTATTCATGTTTTCGAAAAAATTTCTCCCTCGTTTGATGAGGTGCAATACAGCTTTGTTATTGCTTCAGATTCTGGCGGTGCTTGTTCAATCTATTTACATTAACTGGATGTTAGATAAAGTGTTGTTACTGTCAAATTTGTCTAAATTCTGAAGTTTTGAATTAAATTATTTCCAACAACATGCTAAAGCTGCCTCTAAAGTTTTGACTAAGTTGAGGTGATCAATTTTTTAATATTTTTAGCATAATAGACGTGTCATGTGTATTAGGTTTTTGATTTACTCAGGAAATCCGGAAAACATCAAGGTTCTTTACTGACTGTTGCTCACTCAGTCATACCAAAATAATTGAAGGCATCTTAAAAATTAAAACAGATCAATATTAATATGCTTGTATCAGAATCGGTTTAATCTAATTAGTCCTTTTTTCTTTTCATTATAATTCTTCCTCCGTTCTCCATTGTAACTAGATTACAGTTTTCAGCGTGATTCATTCTCCATTGCAACTTAAATCATATCAAATGGGTAATTTTTTGTAAGATGTATGTGCTCAAGTTTTTTCATTTCTTCTCATTTTTATTTTCGATTTCCAGATTCCAAGCTAAAAAACATGATATCCCGCAAAATGTTCCTTTTTCATGCACTGAACTGAGATACTGTCCTTGCAGGCGGTCATGTACCTTCTATGTATTATCTGGGCTATCTGAAGGTCCTTTGTCTCCTCTTCTTGGAACAGACTTTTGATGAGTTTATATGTTGTTCTCAGGAGTTAAATTTCTTGTTTGAGGCCAAGAACAGCATAAAATGTATGGATAACTTTCGGAGGTTCTCTCCTCATATTGCAGAGTATGTTTATGCCCCAAAAGTACATTGGAATTTGAGTACCTCAAAATTGTTGGTGATGGAATATATTGATGGCGCACAAGTAAATGACTTAAAGACCATTCAGAAGCTTGGAATTCAGCCTAACGATGTTGCAAAATTAGTAAGTTGATGGGTGTCTCCTTTAAAATTTCAGTCAAGTGGTATCATAATAGTAGTATGGTTTGCTATTGAGTGGAAAAATATCTTTCAATAATTAATGATCCTTACCCATATCTATTAATCTTTTGCTCCCACGTTACTTCCTTTTGAATAGATCATCTAGACCATTATGGTCCCTCCATTCTATGTAGTTATTATTGGAAATTAGGACTATGGTATTAATAGCTCTCCATTGTATGCAATTATTTAGTAGAATATGCTTTAGGACTCTCACTCATTTCTAATAAGATGCTTTACTCTATGCAGTTAAGTCAAGCGTTTGCTGAAATGATGTTTAAACATGGTTTTGTGCATTGTGACCCACATGCTGCCAATGTGCTAGTTCGCCCATTACCTTCTGGCACTAGAGGAATTTTTGGTAAGGCATTATCTCTTGATTTTAATTTTGGAATTTGCCGTCCATACACTGCTTTCTTATTCTACCGTAAAATATAGGGTTAATTATTCATTTGAAGTTCCTCATACACAAAACCAATACACTGTAATGATCAACTCAATCCTAGCTTATTGGTCGTGCTTAAGTATAGGTTCTGATGTTATTCATTTTTTAATATTAAATTTGTTGATCTTGTTTTATTTTTATTATAATCTTGTGCGTCGAACATTCTAAGGACATATTAGACAATCATTACCACCTGTAGCCCCTTGAATGTGCATTTTGGGATATTCAGTAACGTGTCCTTTTCCATGCTTGAATTGCATCACTGCAGTCGAAGAAGAGTAAACTATTTTTTATACCTTGTTTCTTCGTAGATTCGATGTTCTTCATTCTCCAAGTTGCATGTGCACTTATTTTTGTTTAACCGGTGGTGCATTTATGGAGACGAGTGTGCCATGGACTCTGAAAGGCATGGCCCTCTAGGATTTCATATTTAAGCCTGTAAGTGCCTGAAATAAAGCTAATTCCTTAAGTGGATCACCCAAGCCCGCTGACGAAGTCCTTTAGTCTGTGCTACAATGCTTTACAAACAGCCCCCACAAGTTCTATGGTATATCAAACACGAGTTTCAAGGGATAAACAGATAGAAGTCCCACTGGTTTCCAACTTACTGTGTTCATTTGCATGTGTTAATGATGCCATAAATAATTAAACAATGAGAATATTAACATATGTCAGAAGAATGCGTAGGACTGAATATCTCAAACCTGGATGATATCCCATAGGGAAAGGAAGAAATACCCTAATTCAGAACTCTATTAACCTAAGAAAAAATTTTGTGACAAAAGGTTGTATTCTGACACTTTTTCAAGTTGAATGGGATATTTTTCAAATAGAAAACAGGTGCATTTTTCACATGATTAGACCTCTCGCATATGAAACTACATTAAGTCTTCCTTTGAGTTCCATACCTGCGCATTTACATACTTTTGATAAACCACCCATATGATTTACATATGAGAGGCATGACAAGAAGGGGATTCTAGCTAACTATGGTGCGGTTATTGTAGTGAATAGAGGCTGTTGGATTATATGAGGTAGGAATTAGTTATGCTGATGTGAGGATTGTTTACAGAGGGAATAAAAGGTGGGTAGTAGATTCTAGAAAGTGGGAAATCTCTGAATCATTTGGGAGAGGGGAATCTCCAAACCTGCCTGCCTTATTGTCATTTTCATTTCTTTTCTCTTTGTACTGTTCATGGTTTATGCATTACAGATCTACTTTTTCATTGACAATATGTTTTCCTTTACAGTTTCTGCTTCCTTCTAAGAATTAATTGCTGTACTTGGTCAATTTATTGTTTCCTGGAGCAGATTTCTACCAGCTTTCAACTTGATTTTGGCTTTTCTGTTAATTCAGTTGCACGTGTAGTAGTGCTAAATTTGACGGGTATGTATAACTTGATATTCACTGTGTACTGTGCAGGAAAGAAAAAACCGCAATTGATACTGCTAGATCATGGTCTATACAAAGATCTTGACGTTCAGACCAGAATAAGCTATGCTTCATTGTGGAAGGTGCATATTGTTCCAGAAAATTGTGTTTACCCTTGGTGTGTCTCACTATGAAATCCCACCTGGTAATATAATATCCTGGCATTCATTACAGGGATTGATATTTTCAGATGCCAATGCAATTAAGGAAAATAGTGCGAAACTAGGTGCTGGAGAGGATCTTTATGCATTATTTGCTGGAATTCTTACAATGAGACCATGGAACAAAGTTATTGATCCTGCTGTTGATCATCTGGCTGTCCAAGGCACCGACAGTGATCGTTCAGAACTCCAGGTGACTACATGTGGTTTTATCCTCCAGTTTGGATGGATTTAAATTAATATGTTTGATATATAGCTATCTATGTTTATTAGGATAATGTTAAGTATTTAAGTTTAATTTGTTACAGTAACTTTTTTTTTTTGGTTTGCAGATGTATGCTTCACAATATTTTTTTCAAATCACAGAGCTTCTGAGGAGACTCCCTCGTGTTATTCTTTTAATGCTCAAAACAAATGATTGCTTGCGTGCAGTTAATCAATCACTGGTATGAAATTGTTTTGAACTATTTGAATTATAGAATTTTATTACTTTACATGTTCTAAGGACAATATTTTAGATATTTCGACCTCGGATTCTGAACTTCTATATAATTGTTTAGAAGTTAGTTGTATGGCCCTGAAAATCACTGTCTGCCACATCCGTGACATACATTAATTCTTGCCGTGATTTGTTAATATGTTATTTATGGAAGGTTATAATTTCTTAATCTTGCTGAATAAATGTGGTTATTATCCATACAGAGTTTTAGTTCAGTTTTACTTTACTTGCATCTACCAAATTATTTTTCAAAAATTTAGGAAAAGTTGACATGTCTATTTTCGGCTATGGTTCATGGAGGGGTAGAGGAAGAAGATGCATTTCCTCCAATAAGGAAAGTCTTACTTTTCACTCTGTAGCCTATACCATTAATTAGCATGGGGAAGTAAATGGGAAATGGAAAGATAGAGGGGAAAGAATTGATGCGAAAAGAAAAAAAAAATATATTTTATTTGAAATATACTGTCATTCCCAAATTTTCTTAGGCTACAAACTGTAATTGAGGATAGTCGTCTTTTCAGTAATTTGTCCCTTCTCCCGAATTCGGGAGGTGAAGAAAAGTAGTCCATGCCAATCAAATAAGGTGATGTTCAACATTCCTTTCGAGCGTTCACTTAGCTTCGTTGCCATTTGTACTCTTACTCAAACGCAGGCATTATTTTGTCCTGCTTTATTTATTTAAGAAAAGTTTGATACACGATGAAGAATTCAAACAAATTTTACTTCTCTCTCAAATTCCTAACAAGCACCACTTTGTTTCTTGAACAGATGCAAGGATCCTCTTCGGAAACATTTTTGATCGTTGGAAGAGTCTCTTCTGAGGCAGTAATTGAGTCAAAATTGTTACAGAGCAGGTCTTTTCTATATCGGGCACTTGTTTGGTTGGAACAATTTCAGCTACAAGCTCGGTTGTTTGTAATGCAGATTGCACTGTGGCTTTTGAAACTTCAAAAAGCTTTGACATTGTGAGACCATACCGTTAGTCACATAATTTTTTAAAGCTAAAATTATTTTTTGGGCGTATAGTGTTTTATTTTATTGCGGCTCATCTATCAGTTTTTGACATACAGTCAAAAATTGTCTTAGGGAGTTCTTTCTTTCTCTTTTCTTTTCTTTCTTTTCCTTTTTTTTTTTTTTTTCTCGAAGAGGTGTATTCAATTCCTTCAATTGTATGAGTAATACAGTATTGCACTGGCTTATGCTTACTGTTGTAAGCCCTGATTGGGGGCAATGCAGAATAATTAATTGTGGTAAACGTCAATTGAAATGTTTTATTCAATAATTGAGTATAAGAAAATTTAAATTATTTAATGTTGATGATTTTGATGTATGATCCTAACATAGGAGAAAATTTCGAGGTTGGAAATTTTGTATGAGAATGCAACACTTCTTTATTTTAAGTACTAGTCGCCTAGTAGTATTCATCCGTTTATATGCATTGCGCACATAATTAATATGCCAAATTGAATAACAGAAATTTTATGTGATTTTTAAAGGTAAATTGGCGCAATTGGTCTTAAACGTTTTTAAATATTGCATAATTGGTCCAAACTTTTCAAATGTGAGGCAAATGATCCTTTTGAACGGTTTCCTGTAAAGGCTTTTGGTTTGGTATTTGGAATGCAGTTGACTAGACATTATTATTTTTTATTTGATGGGGCATTTTGGTCAAGTTAATCCCTCCAGTAAACCCAAAAATAATTGTGAATATATTAAGCTCTTATTTGAGCCCCATTTTGAGTTTTGAAATAGTATTTTTTTTTGGAGAATATGTGATTAAAAAATAATAAATACCCAAGTTTTATGTATAATATTATTTTATTAGAGAATGTATAATTAAAAATAAAAGAGAGAAATGGAGCCCGGATAGGGGCTAAATACATGAATATTATTGACATAATTACCATTTCAGAATTTTGATATTTCCATTAAGAGAGTGGATTCTGGAATATCTCGTTGCGAGCTACAGTTGAAAACGAAGAATTCGTGGACACATTTGAACCTAGAAGACACTTTCTCGCTAGTCAGCGATGTGGAAAAGAAAAGAAAAATGAATTTCCCTAGAAGATTAGGTTTTAGGGATTTGATCGCGAGGTTACATATCTTTAGTATACTCTATTTTGACACTTAAAGAAGTAAGAAGTACATGCATTCTTGATAATGCATTAGCAGCCATGTTCTCTTCACCTTGTTTATACCAATGACAAGGGGAAAAATCTCAATATACTCCATCAATCTTGTATGCCTCTTTTTCAGCTTACTTTTACCTTTTAGATGTTACAGTGATTCATGGTCAGTGTGAATTACAAACTCTTTTGGCTGTAGGTAATGTTAACATGTCTCTAAAACTCGAATGAGAGCATAAAGATCTTTATCATATGTGGGATAATTCAAAACTGCTTTGTTTAGCTTTTCACTGAAAAACACTATTAGCTGCCTATCCTGTATCAAAACAACTTCAATTTCTATTCCCAATGCATCACATTCAATTTCAAAAGTTTTGTTAAAGTTACGCAGCGTTAACACTGTTGGGTTTATTAATTTGTCAAGTGACCCTACTCATGTTATTAATTGTATAAAAGATTATTTTAAAGTTAAGCTAAAATAAAGTGATTCAATAAAGAATTAAATTGTCGGGTTTATACATCTAAATGAAGTGTGGGCTGAAATATATCTGTAGAATCTAGATCCATTATGGTTATATTTGATGATGAGCCAAATATATATAAAAATTATATATATGGTTATGGTCTCCAATTTATATGCAAATTCTCATTCTTTGTGTCATCTCATCAACACAAGAATACAAGAGAAAACATATTGAAGAGTAAGATTCAAAATTCACAATCAAGAATTAAGAATTACCGTCAAAAATAAAGAAGAATGATTGGAGCAATTAAATTAATGAACAAGACAATCAAAACTAGGGAGTAAGAAACGAAAATCAAGATAAAGAACTCAATATTCAAGATACGGTATTAAAGCATAATTTTAAAAGAATTGAGGTATGTTTCATATTATTAATTTTTTTGATAATTTGATAGAGGATCATTGCAATTAAGCAATTAGGTTTCTATTTTTATTAGTTTTAAATTTCATAAAATATCAACAAGTGGTATTAGTTAAATCATTGAGATTAAAAGAAGATTTTTATGGTTAAAATTCATACTTTGGTTTTCTAAAATTTGGGATATGAATTTCAAGTCCTAAGTTTCAAAATTATGGAATTTCAAGTCCTAAATTTCAAAATTATGGATTAAGATTTTTTTTTTTTTTTTTTCCTTTTCGGATCAAATGAATTAAGCTGCCCCGACTCTCCGTTCTAATCCGTATTGGCTAATTTTCTCAGTTCATTGGGACCCAAATCATCGTCTATTGTAATTATTTATTCCATTTTTCTTTCTCATTTTTTTTATTATCCACTTACATATACCCTACAAACCGTACAGAAAATAATATTGAGAGAAGAAATTTTTGTAGTTTTCTGCAATTGATTTTTTATGGGTTGAAATCAAGAATTGTGGCTGCATGGGTCCCTACGAAGCGTGCCTCAATTAGGCAAAAATGATATTTGTGGTGTTCTTTTTCTGTGGCGAAAATTGCTGCTTATTTTTTTTTTTTTTTTTGAGAAAATAAAGATTTGCGGTGCCGGGTCACTATGTTTCGGCCCAGCTGTATTGCCACAACATGCAGTTCTGTAATTTTTTTTTTGTTAAACAAAAAAATAATAATAAAAAATAATAATAATAAAATGAAGGGACTATCAAATTCAAATCTTGGTATTAAAGTTATTTTAGATTACTAATTTTCTAAAATAGATTATTTGAAGCAACATGTTACCAAAGTAATCTCTTTTGCCTAAATTAATTTATTTGGAATATTAGGAATGTTGTGTGTATGTAATTCGTGCGGATATTCACCGGTTCAAAGGAAGGTCAATATTTGGCCGAATTATTTTCATACCAATGGTAATAAATATGTGACAATTGTAAAGTTCTTCATTATGAGTCGATCCAAAGATAGACTTAATGTTTGACATGATTTATTGTTAATATTTGATTACTACACTAAGAATATCATTTACAAGTTGATATTTCTGTCCAAAAATTAAATATCAATGTTGTACCCAGTCTCTTGTAATGGGGTTCACCATTATTTGAATTTATTGTTTGTTTAATATAATTTCCTGTGTGAACATGCTAATTAAGTTTAAGTTCTTTATTATATGTCAACATCAATTCAATTCCTACGCTTGAACTAAAGTTTTAAGGGCTGGAAAGTGATCGTTTGTATTATTCTTGGTTACATGGATCTAGACCTTGCATTAAAAACTGAACAATCCACTACTTTTATGGATAAGAGTTCTGCTAATAAAATGGAATTCGAATTAGCAGGATCGTTCAAACTGCATAAGTCTTATGATCATGAAGCGTGAAATTCCAGTAACACTCAGAGGCGCTATGGTAATTATTGCTAATGAGTTTCTTAAAGAGATTGAAAAACGCTTTGCAAAATGCGATAATGCCAAAATTAATACGCTTCTGGCAAACTTGATTTCACTAAAGTATAAAAATAAAGAAAATATAAGGGAGTACACTATGGATATGTCTCATCTTGTTTCAAAACTAAAAGCATTAAAGTTAGAGTTGTCTGATGATTTGCTCATGCATTTAGTTTTGATTTCTATTCTTGCACAATTCGATTAATTTAAGGTCAGTTACAATTGTCAAAAGGGAAAGTGAACTCTTGATGAGCTCATTTCATATTGTGTGCAAGAAGAAGAAATTCTAAAACAAGAGAGAACTGAAAGTACTCATTTGACAAGTACCTTTAAAGACAAGTTATAAAGAATAAAAAAGTTTCATTCTGTTCAGTTCAATATAAGCAACAAAATCCTGAAAAGGATAAATTTGGCTGTTACTTTTGTAAAAATCTTGGATACATAAAGAAAGACTGTACTAAATATTGCGTTGACATGTAAAGAAAAATACACTTCTCACTTTGATTTATTTTAAGGTTAATTTAGTGTCAATATCAAGATACACTTGATGGATAAATTTCGGTACCACTACTCACATAAGCGTATCTATACGGGGTTTGCCTGAACGGCCTAAAGCCAATTGATGTTGACCGATACATCAATGTAGGGCAATGACAAATCAGTTAAGATTGAGGTTATATGGACTTTAGGTTATCATTAGAGACCGGAAGTTGGATTTGAAAGAGACATTTAAGGTACCGTCTTTTTGGACGAAATTTGGTTTCTATTATTAGACAAATTGGTTATTCTTGTTTAATTGGAAATAACAAGTTTGATCTTTTTCTTAATTCAAATATTGTGGGTACCATTCCTTATTCGGTTATGATAATCTATATTTGCTTAATAAGGTCAACTCTTATAAAGAAACATTGCATATGAATTCACGTCGTATTAAACATAATTTAAGTAATGAGAATTCTACTTCACATGTCACAGGCGATTATGCCACATCTCTCTAAAGAGAATGGAAAATCTAGTGTCAGAAAGAATTATTGATCCCCTTAGTTTTTTATTTTTCAGACTTAAGTGTTTATGTTAATTATATTAACGGGAAACAAACAAACACAACGAGATTAGGTGCCAATAGAATTTCGAACGTCTTAGAACTAATTTAACGGATATCTGTGGGCCATTTCCTTTGGCTTCTTGGAATGGTTAATAGTAATTTATTATGTTTATAGACCATTTTTTCTCACTATGGCTACCTATATCTCATCTATAAGACATCTTAAACACTGGACATGTTTAAAGCATATAAGGTTAAGGTCGAAAATCAACTCAACAAAAGAATAAAACATGTCAGATCTGGCCGTGGTCGATAGAAGATATGACGGAGCAGGAGAACAACGTCGATGGCCTTTTGCTAAATTCTAAGAACAATGTGGAATAATCTCACAGTACATCAGAATCTCTATAGATAGAAGCACTAAAGACTGCAACTTAAATTCTCAACAAAGTTTCAAGTAAAGCAATTGTTAAGGGGTTACAATTTTTTTATAAAATCCCACTATTAGGTCAATTTTCTAAACGAAAAATGTTTGAGTCATTGAGNATATTTCTTCTATTGCAATTGACAATTATCGAGATCAGAGACAAATTCTTACTCCAAATCTTATTCAAGAAGCAATTTCCGATCAAGACAATATTATAAAATTCCCTTTACACAATCAAGAGATTGTTCTAGAAAAAAAATTCAATAATCTCAAAAACAAATATCATTAAGGAAATCCATTGTAAAAAAGAGAAACACAATTTTTGATGACTATATAGCCTTTCTCCAAGAAATTAAGGATGGCATGAATTCATGGAAGAAGATCCGATCAATCAACTTTCACCAAATTGTGCAAAGGAAAAATTCTCAAGAGTGGATTGATTCGACGCATAAAGAGATAAAGCTTATGAGCAACAATGAAGCTTGGGAACTCATCCCATTGCCTAAAGGTGAGAAGCCCATTGGTTGTGACTGAATATTTAAAACTAAGAGGAATTCGATGGGTGATGTGGAGAGATATGAGGCTCGTTTTGTTGCAAATGTTTTTACTCAAAAGGAAGACATTGACATTAAAGATACTTTTTCTCCGATTTCTATGAAAGACTCTTTTAGGATTACTATGGCATTTGTAACACATTTGAACTTAAACTACATCAGATGGTTTACAAATTAAAAAAATTCATCTACGGGCTTAAGCTGGTTTCCCATAATGATATCACTAATGTCATCAAATAATTATCTCATTTGGTTTTGAGATAAATTCAGCTTATATCACAAGTTCAGTGAAAGTAAACATATTTTTTTGGTATTGTATGTCGATGACATACTGTTTGCCTACAATGATATAAACTTATTGCATGAAACCAAGATATTTATGTCATGAAATTTTGAAACGAAAAAAAAAAAAAATTGGTGACGCCTCTTTTGTATTAAGGATATAGATATACAGGGATCGTTCTATGTGTATTTTTGGATTATCACAAAAAAAACTGTATTGATAAGGTTCTTGAGATTTGGGATGCAGGTATGTAAACCAAGTGATACCTCTATTGCTAAGGGAGACAAGTTTAGTCTCAATTAATGCTCTAAGGATAAACTTAAATAAAGGAAAATACAAAAAATTCCTCGTGCTTCAGCAGTTAGGAATTTAATTAGGTTTGCATGCATTTGGATGTAGCATTCATTATTGGAATGTTGAGCAGATATTTAAGTTACCCTGCTATGGAAGTTTGGAAAGCAACCATTAAGTTATTTGGTATCTATAGAGAACTATGAATTATATGATCACACTCAAGAAAATCAAACCAATTGAAGATCATTGGATATTTTGATTTTGATCATAGAATATAACTGCAAAATTTTGTCACTGGACTGTACATTTTGGATGGAATTGAAACACCACTTAAGTTATTCTGTGACAATAGCAGTCTTTATTCCAATATGAACTTAACGATGTCAAATTTTATCGACATTAAGTTCCTAGTTGTTAAGGAAAGAATTCAGAGTGGTCAGGTTTCTATAAAACATATTAGGACAAACTTCATAACTATATATGCATTTATTAAATGGCTACTACACAAGGTCTTTTATGAGCATAATGCTCACAGACTATTGCATCTTTTGATAATATGCCAGTTTAGTCGGAGTTTATATTCAGATGTTATCTGTTTTAGACATATATTTTTATCCATGGATACTAGATTTATTTCATAAATAAAGTATTCAGTTCAGTACACACTCATTAAAGTTTATGATTGATCTCATTAAAAAATAAGGTAGGACCAGTTGGAAATATGCATGTTTGGATTACATTATATGTAATTTCCATGCTATACATCCATACTTGATCCGTGTCATTTGATTGTGTTGATATACATGTGCATTAAGGGTTTACTTATGATATTTGTAATGAAGACTACTTTGATCCTATATCGATATAATCAATGGATGAGATTGTTCTAAGTTTCTTTTGGTTATGATAGTAAAAGTTTTAACGTTATAAGGTTATACACATTTATAAGGTAGCATATGTGGCTTAAGTAGGATATTCTTGGGTTTATTAATTTGTCATCCGAGCCAACATATTTAATTAATTGTGTAAAAAACTATCTTAAAGTTGAGCTCAATTAAAGTGATCTAATACAGAAATTGTTGGCCTTATGCCATCTAAATAAAGTATGAGTTGTAATATATGTGTAGAGCTCAAATCCATGAGAGTTATATTTGACGATGGGCTAAGTACATATAGAAACTATAAATAAGGTTATGGTCCTCAATTTATATGAAACTTTTATTCTTCGTGTCTTCTCATCAACACAAGAATACAAGAGAAAGAATATTGAAAAAAAAAAGATCCAAAACCCACAATCAAAAATCAAGAATTACATTCAAGAGTCAAGAAGAATGATTGGAGCAATTAAATTGAAGAACAAGACAATCAAGATTATGGAGTATGAAACCAAAACCAAAATCAAGATCAAGAACTTAAGAACCAAAAGAGTCAATAATCAAGATTTAAGATCCGGTATTAAAGCATAATTCTCAAAGAATTAAGATATATTCCGTATTATTAGTTTTCTTGGTGATTTGACATGAATGATCTTGACAATTAAGTAATTAGCTTTCCAGTTTTATAAAGTTTAAAATTTCATAAAGTCTCAACAAGCAAAACATATCCTTAATAACATTAAATGTATGCTCTTGTTCAATGTCTCAATGAAAACCAACATTTTGATTTTTTACAATTTTCCATGAGGGTAGCAAGTGTACAAAAATCTTTAAGAAAAAGGCATAAAAACTAACTAAACCATAAAAACTTCTTACCTCAGTTATGCTTTTAGGTGTTGGCCATTTCTTGATGGCTTTTACATTCTCTTCATCTACTTCAATACATTTTGTACTAAAAACATAACCAAGAAAATTACTTTTTTCACACAAAATGTACACTTTTAAAGTTAGTAGAAATTTTCTTGTCTCAAAATAAAAAGCACACATCTCAATTGCTCATCTAAACTTTTGCTATTTACTACAATATCATCAAAATAAACCATTACAAATTTGTTTTTGAATACACGCAAAACATGGTTTATTAATCTCATGAAAGTACTAGGCGTGTTAGTAAGATCAAATTGTACAACTAACCACTTATATAACCCACATTTAGTTGTAAAAGCAGTTTTCCATTCACGTCATTCTTTGGTCCTAATTTGGTGATAATCACTTTTAAAATCTATTTTAGTAAAAATACATGACTCATGTAATTCATTAATCATGTCATCTGATCAAAGTATGTGATAATGATATTTTACCGTTATATTGTTGGCTGTCCTACAATCAATGCAAATTCTCCACTTCCCATCTTTTCTAGGCATAAATAGCACTAACACCACACATGGACTCATGCCCTTACGTAACCTTTACCTATCAACTCTTAACTTGCTTTTGTTGAGTAGTAGGAGTTTGCTTGACTTGCGATTCCTGAGGATGATAGTGTACCTACTGAGATGTACATTCGTAAAGATGCACCTCAACCTGTTTCATACGATGAGGCACAACCTTCTAAGAAAACTATGGTTCATGGAGGCTGGATTAGTAACGATGATGGCAATGGTGAATAGAAGAGTAAAATTTTAGTGGATTTTATTAAATTTAATTATTGTTGATGCCTAGTAGGATTCCTTTTACTTTCCTATTGATTTACGTCAGACGCTCTTTTATTATTGAGTATTCCTTTTGAAGGATTATTTTGAGATAATAATAAAAGATGTTGGGTTGTAAAATTTTTTTCTCCTCCTATTTTGTGCAAGTACCGTAGACTCCTCTAAGTGAGTTTGTAATTATTATGGCATATACGAATATGGCGCAAGCAAGGACGATTAGGGAGTTAAGACGGGAGATTGATGAGCTGAAGCAGGCCTTGGCTGCTCAAACTACACCTCCAGCACCTCAAGCTCTACCAGTTCTTCAAGCATCGGACGTGTTGCCAAGATACTCGGCTTCACCATTTATTCCGACGGTAGAACAGTTTTGTAGATATCGACCCTCTACCTTTGATGGCGAGAAAGACCCTTTGGTAGCTGAGGAGTGGTTGCGTACTATGGAGAAGATCTTCCGGCACATCTCTTGTCCAGAAGATCAAAAAGTATTATGTGCCGAGTTTATGCTAATCAAAACAGCTGGTCATTGGCTAATCAGTCTGTTTACTCTCGGGTTTTAATAACTTCTTTCACGTGTCATAAATTATCTTTTCATCTCTTATTTGAAACACCAAAGGGTGCTTCCATTCTCTCATGAGCAACACAATAACACTTTAAATGTAAGTCGAAAACAAGTAATATTTACTTTACTTACAAAAGTGCCGAAACACCCATATAGAAACACTTGGAGTTTGAATTTCCTCTTGCGTTCAATATATAATAAAATTCAGTGTTCTCTTACTTCTTTAGAAAAATTTTTAGATTTAAAGTGCTTTAGTCTATGGGAAGAAAAGCACAATAATTTATGTGTGGGTATAATAATTTGGGGAAGGAATTGTTGCCTTAGAGGTTAAAGGAGATTATTGTTTTTCAAATGAAAAAATGATGATGGTAATTCGTAGTAACCAAAATGGGATTTAAAACATGGCAGTGGAATATTAATTAGGTGTACAAATGGTTGGTTATGGGTTATAAACGTGTAGGCACTGTTTTCATATGAATGGCAATTTTGTTTATAATTAACATAATGACATTAAGTATTTGGAGGTTATGGCATTTAGTAAATGATTCAATTGGTATGCTTAGTAGAGAAAAATGAAAAGTCCGTTTAAGGAATAAAAAAAAAAAAATGGGAATGCATTAGTGGAGGAAAACCGTGAGTGAGAAATTTTTTTTTTTATGGGATGAATATGGGGTTGTTTGGTGCACTATATCCAGTTTATCCAATTCTTAAAATTGAAGCACTAAACATGTTAGCAACAAATTACAATAATGTGTGTCGTCAAAATAAAAAATTATCTTTTACTAGAAATTCGATACCTTACAAAAAATTTTAAAAGCAAGTGCGCAAAACTTTACTATCGTGACCAAAACTTTAATTTGAACTCTTAGGAAGGGCTAGCGACTTAATAATATAACTTAAATTATTTTCGAGTTTTACAAGAAAATTTCTTTTAAAATGAAAGACAAGATTTTTTTTCGGTATCTACAACTTTCCCCACTTAAAATAATTTCATTCTCGAAATTTAACTTACTTGTTTAAGGAGATCGGTATACTTGACTAAAATGTCTTTTTCTCTTTCCCAAGTAGCCTTATCCTTACCATGTTTATTCCACTGGACTTTGACTAATGGAACCTTTCGATTTCTCAGAACATGGTCCTTTCTTTCTAGAATCACTGCAGGAGCTTATTCGTACGTCATATCACTTGGACATCCAATGGCCGAACATTCACCACATGGCTATGATCCGGAATGTACTTTCTCAACATGGAAATGTGAAATATGTTGTGCACTGCTGATAGTTTGGGTGGCAATGCTAAACGATATGTCACATTCCGAATTTTTTCAAGAATCTTATATGGACCGATGAATCTAGGATTCAATTTTCATTTCTTTTCAAATCATAGCATTCCCTTCATCGGCGCCACTTTGA